>KV455065.1:496-94470 GCA_001662575.1 Pseudogymnoascus sp. 23342-1-I1
CGGGCTCTGCTGAATCGGCGACACCGGCCCCTCATCGCCCACCGCATCCTCCCTCTCCCTATCCCCGCCATACCCCTGGTCCCCACGATGGAGGAGTTCGAATTCATCCTACATTCCATAACTCAGCACTTACACAACACACAGCACGTAATTACAGCGCGGACCCCACGGCCCGCTCACCAGGAACACCCACAGTATCTCTATCGCGCCCCCTCCCCGGCGCCGCATTGAACCCCCTCTCCTCCTCCCTATCAAAGTCCCTCCCCCCATCAAGTCCATGCACATGCCCCGCCGGCCCCCCACCCCCCAAATCCTCCATCATCACCGCCTCCGCCCCCTCTCCCCCCTCGCCCTTGCCCCCCACATAACTCCCCACCCCCACCCCCGCCCAAAACGCGCGCGTTCTGCTGCGCGGGCCCCAGCTCCACCCCGCGCCCCGCGAGAGGGGGAGGTGGTAGTACCTGAACGCCGCGAAGGCGGCGACGGTGCCGATGAAGGAGCCGGAGAGGATGTCGAAGCCGTGGTGGCGGAAGTCCGAGTACCGGCTCGCCGCGATGTACATGGCCGCGCCCGTCGGGATGAATGCCAGGGCGAGAAGGTAGAGGGGTGGGGAGGCGGCCTGGTTGCGCGCCGCAATCTGGGTGTGGTCGAGGTTGGAGGAGGGGCGCTCGTCGTCGTGCTCGTACTTGGCGTATTTGTCTGCTGGGGGCAGGCGCGAGGGGAAGGCGGAGTAGTAGGAGCTATCTGACTGCGTGGGCGGTTTTGGGGAGAGGAAGGGGAGGGTGAGGGCGAGCTTGGAGGCCAGGAAGAGGGAGAGGTAGACGAGGCCTGCTGCGGAGAAGGAGGAGTGGCCGCTGGGCCAGGAGCGCCATCCGTCGTCGAGGAGCTTGGCGTCTTTTTGGGTGCAGATCCCCGCCGACACGAGGGTGATGGTCGTGTCGCGCACGGCGGGGATGCCGGCCACGGCGTACTTTGCAATCTGGCTCAGGTCGGGGATGCAGCGGGCGATGACGTCTGGGCGCGGCTTGCCGACGAGGTTCTTGAGGCCGGAGGTGATGAGCCAGGAGGAGGCGCAGGACATGCCGAGGCCGAGCCAGCCGGTGAACCATTCCCAGAGCTTGCGGCGCCAGATGAGGGATTTAGGGACGGATTTCGGGACCGAGGGGCCGGGGACGAGGAGGAGCGAGACGATGAGGATTATGGCTGCTGGGGCGCCGAGGCTGACGATGATGACGACGGCGATGGTGACGGTGTCGGGGTTGTCGGGGTAGGAGAGCTCGGGGTTGGAGAGGGAGATGGGGCGTTTGTTGGGGGAGATCTCGCCGAGGCCGACACCGATGGCTGCTGCTCCTCTGGGGGGGTGGGTGTCAGCGTTTCGTTCGTTTGAGAGGGGGGATGGGGTGAAGCTGGGGTGAAGATGGGGAAGCTGTGAAGCTCCAACTTACATGATGATGATCCAGTCGAGGACGTAGGAGAGCATGAGGCGTATGGACACGCGCGAGGTTTCTCTTCGCGCCATGTTTGCGACGCGCATAGATGCTCCTCCTATCTAGTCATGCACTGTGTTTGTGTCAAAGAAAGACAATGGTTTCAAGAAGAAGAAGAAGAAGATCTATTTGTGTGTTTAAAGCTGTGGTAGCTGCCGGGGTTCCCAGTGCCTGCCCCCTTGGAGGTGAAGTTGAGGTGAACTTGAGGCAAGGAAAGTCGAGGGTCGCAGGGGGAAAGAGTGAAAAAGAACGGGGATCGTGGGCTCAATTAGTAGATAAGAGGTGCCCTTGCCTTGCTCCTTGGTCCTCCTGACGGGTAACTGACTTGAGCCAAGAAATCCGGTGTGAGGGAGGGAGTCCGGCAGAGGAGACGGGACGGGTGGGTGTGGTGATCTTGATTTTTGGGGAAAGACGTTGGGTTTGGGCGGGGATTGGCTTTTGGAGTTTCCCGATGGGGCATACGAGTAGTTGCTAGTTTCATCGTGCCCCAGACGCCGGTGCACAGCCATTCGCCAGGGGTGTAGATCTACAGTCCAGCCCCTTCCTGGTTCATCCCTGGTTCATCCCCGACCATGCTCGACCATCCCAATCAGAGGGGAAATAGCGCACGTGTTGTGGTAGTTCTATTGTCTTACTCGAAATTTACCAGTAGTATAGCTGATATAGCTGACTGTCTACCACTAATCCACTAATCCACTAATCCACTAATCCACTGTGTCTGCGCCGTCAATTCCTGGATTTTGCTCGCCGACTACTACTACTATTACTAAAACCCCTCTAGTTCTGCTCTAGTATGCTCTAGTACTGCTTACTTTATTGCTGCGCTGTACAGTCAACGGACGCTGACGACAAAAATGTGGCTGCAGGATTAGGAGGCAGTGCAACTGAATCACGGCTATAACTGGAGACGAACCGGTGGAGATCGATCCTCCTCCTTGCTGTCTGGCGCTTACTGTTACATGCGTACGCGTCATGTATAACCAGACCACAAAGATTTTATTTTATATGCATACACACATCGTCGCGTACTCCGTAGTATAAATTTACTTATAAGCCCATAAACTGAATATGTGTAACCTACTTTCCCCTTCCCTTTCTCCGTTCCCGCCTTTCTCCCTTCCCGTCCCTCCCTCCCACTGCCAAATCATCGCTCACCGCGGTGCGCGCGTGTCCCATCCAATGCCCGTGTTACAGTTACACTTATTTAAAGATTGATTTAGAGATTTACCCAGGAGATTACCTAGGTAGACAATTCTGATACGTCTTGGTAGTAGCAAGTTAGTGTTAGTTATAACTCTAGTACCCAGGCCAAGCACCCACTAACCCAACTAACTGCTCCTGGTGACCCTCAGCCTTGCCCAGAAACTACGTCGCGTGCAGTGGTTCAGCCTTGTGGTAGAAATTCCCTTGTATACACGCCCCTCGCTACCAGTATTCTGGACCTTGCGCCGTGAGATTGGTAGAGGGTCAAGTGCTGGATAAAGTTACCCAACCCCGCAGGAAACAAGATCCAGAGATCTCAATACAACACTACGAGCCACCACTCCCACCTGTCCATCACTACTCTTCTCAATATAGAAACACAAGCCTTATACAAGAACAATCAAATCGTCATAAATCTAATTTAATCCCCTCTCCCATCTTCAACCCTCTACTCGCTCGTATCAATCCACAACCAACCCCACTATCCCATACCAAGCCTTCTTCTTCAGCCTCAAGAAGCGGGGAACCTCTTTGCCCTCCCACGCGGCCGCAGACACAGCGCCTCATCTATATATATCACCGCGCCTCTCACTTCTGACCAGCACAGCACAGCACAGCCAAGACAAGCCATGTCCTCACAAACACCGAAAGGTCCGTCATTCCCCATCCCATTGCCTGCCTTCCTTCTCCCCCCTCTCCTGCCTCCGTCAACCACCCTCCTCCCTCCACACCCCTCTAACCCCCCCGCACAGATCTAAACAAAACCCTCTCCTCCCTCTCCCTCAACACCTCCTCCACCTCATCGTCGCCCAAACCCCGAAAGCCCGTCCCCGCCCCCGTCGCCGACTCCTGGGAAGAAGCCTCCGACAACGACGACGAGACACCGAGTCCTGCTCGCTCAGCAGAAGAAGAAGACGACGACGCCCTAGCCCGCCGACCCTCCAACCCCTCCGCCCCACCACCTACGCCCATCTCCCCACCCCCCGCCTCCTTGCCCACAAGTCCCATATCCCCCGCCAGAGGGGGAGCAGGAAGCATAGCCGACCGCTTCGGCGGCTCCTCCCCCCCTCCCCCCTCCTCCTCCTCCTCCGCAGCCGATCGGGGAGGTCGACTAGGAGGCGGCGCAGAGAAGAGACAGGAGAAAACGGACGCGGTAGCTCGGCGGATGATAGCTGGTGCGCTGGGGATCAGGGCGCCGAAGAAGACGGAGGAAGAGAGGGCGTATGAGAGGGCGGTGAGGGAGAAGGAGGTTAAGCGGAGGGAGAGGGAGAGGGAGGAGAGGGGGAGGGAGGAGAGGGAGAAGGAGGCGGCGAGGAGGAGTGTTTGGGAGGATTAGATTGGGGTGGAGGGGAGAAGTGTATTGTATATAGGGGATTATTACCATGTTTCATCACACATATGCCAACTTGTATCACAGATTAACCTGCTCCATCAAACTCAACACATCATCGTCAGTATCACCCAAAGGCACAGCAAGTAACAGAACCGGAGACAAAAACGTAGATGAGAACAATCCGTATTCGCAAGCCCAGCCACACCTCTCTAATGTAGCCCCAGCCCAGGAGCACAAGGCAGAACCAGAAAAGAATCCATATCCCCAAGGAGACAGGTACATAGATCTCTCTTATCCATCCACCTACCACCACCAGCACCACCACCGCTCAATATCAAAGTCAAAAGAAAACGCCATGAATCCGCCCGTGTGGAAAAGAGCGAATCCCATCCTATCCCACCCCCGTCAACCATCCCATCATATCAAAGAATAAACCCCTGCCAATCCCATCGTCCATCTCGTCGACGAGCTCAAAGTCTCATCTTGGCGGATGGAACTGACGGTATAGCGCGGAAGTCCAATTCTCATCTCATCTCATCTCATCTTCATCTCGCAAAAACAAAAACTCAATTTTGTCCTGATTCGTTCGCGCCGTTTTTCCAGACCCCCCGCCACTGCTGCACACTGCTGCTGCCTCATGTTTTTTTTTTGGTCGCGGAACTTTTGTATAGCAGGACGAGTCTAGGCGGAGCCGCCGATCTGCTCCTGGTGCACCTCGAGGGTATCGCCGTCTTGCATGTCGAGCTGGGGGGAGTTAGTCAGTCATAAATTCCGTAGATAGCGGGGTCATCGTGGGCGGGGGAGGGCGTCATGGCAGCCTCGCGCGCAGGCGCCCACCCCTCACAAAAAAGCGAACCTAACGAATACTAGGAGATGACGAGGGAAGTACTCACAGTATCAGGCGAATCAGTAGCCTGGACCCTGCTCCCATCGAACAGGAACCTGACGGAGCTAGGCGCCTTGCCCTGCCTCTCGCAGAAGGCGTCCATCAGCTTCTTGAGCTGCGTGGTGCGCTTGATCTTGAAGAAGACCTCGTTGTTGTTGTCCGTCACCTTGATATTGAGGTGCTCCGTCTGCTGCGCCTCCTCGGGCTTGCTGGGCGCGCCGGGGGAGCCGTTCTCGTCGGAGCCGGACATGGTGCGTGAGGTTGTGTTGGTGGTCGTGGGTGCTGGAGGAGGGGGTGGGTGTTAGTCGTGGGGGGTCTGGGGGTGTGAAATTTGGGGGGGGAAGGGCGTACTGATGGGGGGTTTTGAAGGTGTGAGGATGGAGGTTGGTGAGGTGGGCTTTGTTGTGTTGTTGGATGGTGGTGGTGAGTTGTGGTTGCGATTTTGGGAGAGGACGGGCTGGTGAAAGGGCCGTGGCGTGGCGCGCGAACTGCGGCTTTGGTCCGCGCTAATTGATACGCGATGGGGTGTATCCAGTCCTGGCAGCAGGCGAAGAAAGTACTGTGGGAAGCGTGTAGATGTGTCTGGAATTCACCTTCTTTTGACCTCTATACCTCCAATTAGAGGTTGTTGTTTTTATTCAGAGCCTTGGGTTATTAGAGCACTGCTTGTCTATTTTATTACGCATTTATTGTTTGAGAGCATAGTTACGACGAATTAAGGGTGTGGTTATACTCGGCTCTATCAAATTATGGTATGTATGCCGTCATTCCACACAAAGAAGCGGTTTTCGCTGACTACGGCGCAGGCACCAAAGGACGATATCACAACAGACCCTCCGTGTCACCCACGCGCAGTTAGTATTCCATCTTACTTAGGTTATATCCTTATAACTTCACTTCAAGATCACCACTAACAGGACCCTTATAGTGTGCCATTCAAAGTATGTCACGTTATCCTGGAACGGAGATTTTGCGCTGATATTCCCTTCAGACTGCATACAAAAGAACAATTATGACGAGTCAAAGTGTAAAGCTGAGATAGACGCCCTGTACGAGTGCTGCAACGCCTTCTATGAGAAGAATGGAGACGCCGCAAAGACAGTGAGCTGTCCAAAGGCGAATCTGCTCAGGCTGAAGATGAGGCAGCTCGCGCAAGAGAAGGCATCAAAGTAGGTAGACTCGGCGGGAATATTCGGCGCATATCTATAGAAGCAACTATGTATAAACCACTCGAGCAGATTCAAGAAGAGGGAGAATAGCTCCCTCCCCTCTCCAAATGCCTCAAGCAAATTTGTGTATAAAAATGAAATATATACCACTCCAATTTAACGTCCACCTTCATCCCCACGAGAGGTCAGGGAACTGTTGTAAGGAAGCGGACTCCTTCTTGGCGATCTTCAGCACGCAGTGAGATCCTCTTGGGACCTGATCAAGCATTGAATGTTTGACCCGAGACTCTAAATAGATGGCCGAAAACATTGTAAAGAGAAAAGAAGAGGAGAGTGCGAGGAGGAAATTCTGAATTTATCTGGTCCGTTCGCCAAGCCTACGCTTACCGCAACGGGCGAGCTGCTGAACTAGACGCGCCTCAGGTACAACTTCAGAAAAACAATCCAAGAACAAGCATATGGAGCTATATCCACAGCGAGCTCCGACGTTCTGGGTTTGATTTTCGTATGAGCAGTGTCGTCTGTTCCTTCTGGCCAACTTGCAAGAGCTCGTAGTGATTATTTTTGTTATCTCCTCCAGCCATGGCGCCAATGACGAGAAGGGGACGCCAAACAGCGCCCAACGACTTCCTGAACCCTCAAGCCATCGTGCCGCATGTCAGCCGCGAAGAGAGCTGGCAGCTTGAAGGGGTACGAATATTAAGATTTGCTATGTCATGTCCCATTCTGACATCATACAGGACGATTCCCGATCGGAAAGAGAGCTATCTGAAAACCCTTCTTCCTTTCAAGACTATGACGGCGAGTTTGAATACGATACCATAAGTAAGCCGCGAGATCCCCCTGCGCCAATGAGCTTCTACTAATTGCTGTTCGCTGCAGGATACCAGCCGACACGAGACTTTGATGGTGGGGACAGCCATGAAGATATCCTGCACCCTTTGCGCGAAGCCGCAAACAGGGTTGGGCGGGAGGTTGAGAAGTTCGCGGAGGTTCTGGACGGCTACAACCCCTTGAAGGCCGTCGACGATGCCGACAGGAAGGATATGACGTTTGATCTGATTGATTCATACCACGATATTGCGATTGAAGCTGTGAAGAGACTCCGTGCGCAACATATGCGTCGACAAATAGGCCACACAGGGAGGAAGAATATACTTGGGTTTACAGCAGACCACGATGAGGATGCGATGGATGAAGACGGATCTGATGACCAGGAGCCGATCGAATCGAACCCCAAGACCACGCCTGAGGACCTCAAGCGGTGGGAGCAGGAAGCCCGTACCTGGGACCTGTTACGCCGAATGACCACCTTGCAATATGGCCCGCCGCAGACTCAAGATACGCCGCCAATCCACCGCTACTCTTCGGAGCGTCACATTTGGAATTCATTTTTACAAAATGACACGCTTGGCTTGGAGCGACACACCGTGCTCGAATGGCTCAAAAACACAGCCGATGAGTCTGGCGAGGATATTGATGTGCTGGTCCAAGAGCTTCAGCAGAATGCCGACAGAGGCGATATCACTGCACATGGATGGCTACACACGAAATCCGCGATAAAGAATCAAAAGCGACTCCACGCGTGGCAGTACACTCTTGATCCTACCAACCCAGAAGTCAACCATGCTGTCCGGAATGCGTCTAAAACGGAGGCGCTAGTCACACAGCTGGATCCGGATGCGCCAATACGCCAGAACCTCAAACTGGAAGCGCCAGATCAATACTTTGAGAGGGCTATATGGCGCGGCTGTTACGAGCTCCTCCGCCGCGGAAAGGGCGGTGAGGAAATCCGAGAGTGGTGTCAAGACCGTCAAGAAATCTGGCGCGCTGTTAGCATGGGGGGGTTTCCAGATGACGATTCGCAAAACGATACCGCTGACCACGGCTCGAGGGCACTGTGGCGCCGCATGTGCCATGCCTTGGCCACGCGCGGAGGCACCGATATATATGAGACTGCCGTGTATGGTATTCTCGCCGGCGACTACTGGAGTGTCCATCCAGTCTGCAATTCCTGGGACGATCAGATGTTCGTTCATTACAACTCGTTGATCCGAAGCCAGTACGAGGCGTTCGTTCTCAAGAACTTCCCAAGCCGTGCACCCCAGGACCAGGTCCTGTCGATTGAGGCATTTGATGCGATCAGCTTCCACGGCAACCCAGCAACTGTAGGACCGAAAACGGTGGAGTTGCTGAATGCCAAGCCTGAACTTTTGGAGGAGGCACAGCAGCCCTTGAAAATGCTCCAGGGGGTTCTCATCGGGAATACATTCCGCGATTTCATACGCGAGCAGGGAATAGCTATCTCCAAAGCTGCAAACGCCCATGATACGTCGAAATTGATTGACGATCTCCAGGCCGATCCGAAGAATGAAGACAGGGTAGTGTATATCAAGACGGAAGACTTTGACAGTCTCCGGGTCTTGGCGCACATGGTCCTTGCCTTCAAGAGCCTGGGTATGCCATTTGGCAACGAGAAGGATACCTACGCCATCGAAAGCGTGGTTGTGGCCTACATCTCCTTCCTACGCCTTGCCGGCAAAGAGGAGCTCATCCCCCTCTACGCTGCCCAGCTTTCCGACGCCAGGACCTACTCCACCCTCTCGCGCGAGCTCCTCGACGTCACCGACCCCGACCAGCGCATTACCCAAATCAAGCTAATGAAAGAGCTCGGGCTCGACGTGCAACACTTCGTGCGCCTCCAGACCGCCTTCCTCCTGGTCGACTACCCCGACAAAACTCCCGGCTACCCAGCCGCGCGCACCTTCTCCATCCTCGTCCCAGGCCAGCACTCGAACCAAGGCCTAAGCCAGAAGCTCCGCCCCAACTTCATCGGTAACACCGTCGCACGGCCCGAAGCCCTACTGATCCGCGCCTTCGAATGGCACCTCCTCGTCGACGGGATGTGGAGCGAAACCTTCCGCACCGGCACCGCGCTATTCGTGCGCTTCTTCAAGCATGGTCACATTGCCGCCGCGCGCGAGCTAGCCGGCTGCATGCCATCGCGCTACATCGCCGCGGCGAAAACCCCCGTCCTCCTCGGCGAAACGCTCGAGGTATCTCAACTCGCCGACATCGGCAACGGCACCGACCTCGAGAGCCTCCTCCGCAAACACATGGCCGACGAGGCGCGCGCGTACGTCGAGCTCGAGGGGCTCGTCAACGCGCTCGACTTCATGGAGGGCGTCGCGGGTATCATCGACTCACTGCAGTTGTCGCAGGTGTATGTCCCCACTCCATCTTCTTTCCCCTACTTCCACAGACTCCCCAAGCCGAAGACGCCAGAGCAGCACCAGCAGTTGAAGCAGCAGCTGGAGCAGCATAGCGAGCAGAGCGAGCACCCCCCCTATGACCTCCTCCTAACACGAAACAGTAAGCAAGACGAGCGATTGAGCAAGAAGCTCCGCTCCGAGTTTAACAATAACTTTGCCAATATCCGGCACAGCGTCGCGCCGCTGCTGGATAATTGGCTCGTCAAGAGTCGTCAAGGTATGTCTATATTCCCATTACCCTAGCTATTCCATTACTCCCCATCTTCCCCCAAACCCCCCTTCCCATTTTCGGCCACCCTCACCAACCCCTATTTTCACCCACGCTAACACCCTCCAGCAAACCCCTCCCTCATCCCTCTCCACGCAACCTACCTGCCACCCACCCTTCTCGCCTACGCCGCCCTCCTCAACAACGCCGGCCTCTACATCTCGCGCGATCATTTCCTCGAGAGTATGGAGCTCGCCAGCGTCATCGCCACGAATACCGAGCTCACGAATGTGTTTTTGGGACCGGACGCCCCGTCGAACAAAGACGAAAATGTTGAGGGAGGAGACGAGGGGAGGGGAAGAAACGCGATGGCGGATCTGGTACAAGGTGTTGCGGGCGATGCGGTGGCATTGCTGTTCAGTACCGGCCCGGATAAGAGTCGGATGCGTGGTGGAAGAACGGCGAAAGAGAGGGGATGGAAGGGAGAGATTTGGGGTGTTGGGAAGTAAAGTGTGGATTTACTGGCGGGGTAGGGGGGAGATTTAAGGATGCTTCTCCCCTGATCAGGACTAGCAAGACGCGGTTGTGATGGGCAATAAGGTTTTGGAGCTTTCTGTATATTAAACTATGTGATAATCGAATCTCATCGAGTGAGAAGCAATAAGAAAGGAAGGATTGTCCGATATAGCTCATGCTACCTCCTGTCCTTGCCTATTGACTATATTATGCATAAATTTGTGATATATTCAAATCCATGGAATCCCTCCCCTCCTTTTATCTCGTCGGCTCGATGTGGTGATAGAAGAACCTAAACACTTCTACCTCTACGTCCATATAAATCTATTGATGATGTGCATAAATACCTTCGGCATAAATAATAGCCGAGCCATTTCAGTCACATGGTTGCATAGGAGAAATACTCGCAAACTGCAACATTCAGCGAACATACCCCTTCATTTGATCTATATAATTATCTAATTAGCTATCCATTATTGTGAATTTATCCAAAGACATAATTTCTAAAATTGATGGGGCTATTGCCATATTCACTTCTGCATCCGAAGGAGGCTACATTCCACTTACCGGGGCAAAGGCTAGAGGAATGACGAAGAAATAAGGACAATTAAACGCCAATTAGAAGATGTGCACATTATAAGAAGGGTTGGTATCGGAGAGGAGTCACAAGAAGCGTGAACGTTCTACGTGGGAGATCAAGTGAAGCTCACGGAGGTTGGCATAACCAAAATGGAATACCACGTTCAGCTTTCGAACTTGTGCTGCCTGCTTTGCCGGAATCGTGTTTGTGTTTCGGAAAATTCCTTTGCAGGTATGTTCTATTCGAATACTTTGATATTTTATTAACGAAAATAGTTATTGGGTTTGGCTCAGATTACAGAGGTCATACACTATGCTTTAAATTTCCCGCCCGCGGCTATGAACTTCAATACATCACTGTTTTATATGATGGTGAAAAGAAAAACTGGCGACTCTGCCGCCATGGACCATGCCCTACCTGTCGTCGGTCCCCTTTGGCGTTTGTGGTCCATTCAGATTGTATAAAGATACTCCAGACTCAGAGGCCAAAAACACGACTCTCACACATGTGGCATCTTGGGTTATGGTTAAATCCTATTCCAGGAGCTCATTATTATGTGTCAGAGTGTAACACGCCTCGATTTTCAATAAATGAGGATACGGAATACCCCGAGACAAAAGAATTACGATCCCTCTTAAAGGCTGTCAATACGATGCCGCAAGAAATTATAACTAGGGTTCTAGCAAAAGCCGAGACACCTTTGATATCGAGATTTTCATTTGTACTTGCGTGGCATCCTGAGAGACTAGATAGGCTAGAACTCGCGGCCAAATCTGTACGACCTCAGGAACTAAATGGCTGGTCTCGAGAGAACTTTAGAGCTATTCATGGTTCCCACATGCAGTTTGAACAGAATGCCCTGCCTGAAGACCCGAGATATTTTATTATTGGCCTTGACACTCTTGGAATTCGCGCGTTCCAGTTGCTTGAAGACCGCCCAACTGTTGCAGATAGTACATTTCCAGACTGCCTATGGTATATTGTTGACAAGCTAAGCCGACTGGACGATTATTTTATAAGGACAAATGTGAGAACTCGAAGTTGACGTTATGCACTTAAAACACTAACGATCTAAATAGGGGGATTTTATACGTCTTGACCCTATTAGAACATCGATAGATACGCTAATGCTATGGGACACACCAACACCCCCAGGCCAATTCACGATTGTGAATGATGGACCTTACAAGCCAATGCGCATGAGATGTATAGTAACTGAGCAGTGCACAGGAATCAGTGTCTTCTGCAACGGTCGAAAAATATATGGGATCTACGCTCATAAGGGAAACAGATCTTCAGCCGCTGATACATATAGAGAACTATGCTACCATCGGAAAGACCCACTCGTTTGGATCTATTTTCCTTTGATTTCAAATGAAGGAATTAGTGGAGTTTGGATTCGTCGACGATACGGTCCTCGCAAATTGATAATTGATGTCGCACTTATGGTAAGAGTCAGGCTTCTTACCATTTTACCCTTCCTAATTGTAGCAGATACGAACTACCCTTGGTAGATGCTACGTTTTCGGGCCGTGTTTCGATCCACAGACAGATTATTCCGCGGAGATTTGTTTGAGCCAAGGTCAGGTCTCACACCTTATCCATGAGGATGCAGATGACGGGGATCCAATCCTTTGCTTTGGTGCACATGGCCAAACATTACCAGGCAATATCCACTTAGATTCACCAGAAATTCTACAACACCTTCCAAGTTTTAATAATAAGTGGGATCTTTTCCATTCTTACGCTTCCTTAGAAAATGTTGAACAAGTTTGCTTGTTCTTCGATGAGCGTAAGAACGACCTAAACAATCTAGATAAGTGTTGTCTAGGTATGTTATTCACGTACTCTAATGGCCACAAGGAGGCATTGGGCCAGTGTCGTATGGGTCTATCCCCAACAGCTACAATAAAACATCCCATCGGTCTTTATTTTGCGGAAGTCGCTTTTACAGACGGCAAGATAGGGATTATTGTTCATGTTGCATCGGAAAATGTGGGAATCAACTTATCCCATAAGTGCCAATGGCTAAGCACGAAAATGACAGGCATAATAACATGGTGGTTTAATTCTGAAAAAGCAATCCCGTGTATTGAGGAGGAAGATACATAATATTTCTCATAACTGTTAATTCATAAATAAAACTTTGCGGACATTGCATCCTCTTACGCATTTCCTTTCCCTTTAGCTTTTGGAAGAGTATGGTATAATACTGTATGCCCTTACTACTGGTATACATCACAAGATACGATAGCAACTTGAACTGTAAATGTAGATAGTTTTCAGTGCTTTTTCGTTGTTTGAGCAATGCTAACATATGTTGCCGTTTCGTTTTTTGAGCCCACCAATATTTATGTAGCAAATGGAAACTGTAAAACAACTTTCTAACATTTGTCTAGAGCCTCGCCCTGATCAATGTTTAGTTCTGCCAAAAATATAATCAATTATCTTCGCCAATCCTTGCATGTCACCTTCAATAGTCCCCGCTTTCTCCCTCTCAACCCAGCCTTCCGTGAAGCCACCTCCAAAGTCAATGATCCATGCATCCATGTTTCTGTCAACCAAAACGTTTGACGCCTTTGCATCTCCCCACACAATGCTAGCTTCATGAAGATGTTTCAGAGTGCTATTGACTTGATCTGCCCAGCGCTGTCGCAAGTGCTCCGGGGTGTCAGCATTGACGGCACGTTTCAGTGTTATGCCACCGCAGTCGATATACGAGAGTAGTAATCCCATGTGAGAAGAGCCGTCTTCCCCTTCAACAAGGCCTATAATACGTGGAACGCGTAAACCACCCTCTATCTTTAACTGATTAAGACGTAGATTGGTATTGAGTCCATGAAGAGCTTCTCCTTGACATCCGGAGCGAAATGCTTTGAAGTAGCAGATCGTCTCCCTGTTTGCAAGCACCTTTCTAGGAAATTCGGTGAGGGCGCCCTTTGGATCCTTATTGCATATCGATATCTCTGATGGACGAAAGGATGACCATGAGAAGGAGAGATCGGAGAGAGCCAGTTCTACCCCTTGACGACGCGGCCCTTCATTATCTTCCTCATTTAGACTAGCAGCCAATATCCCACTAGCAACGTGGAGCTTATACTTCAATGTGACTGGATTGAAGTAATCGTGAAGGGTAACCGTCTGTTTGTTCGTCGGATTCGAGTCAATCTCTTGGAATAGAGGTAAAAGAGGTCCAAAGCCCAATCGTACAAGTCCTCCTCCGTAATGTTGGGATCATCGGCCTCCAAAGCGTCGAGGTATTGGAGATACTGGTCGTTGATATTAGGTGCTTCCTGAAAGTTTTCAGTCGATAAAGTAATGTAAAAACATATGCCGTTACACATCACCGTTATGTCGGACTTTTTTGTTTCATAATGGGTGCAAAATTCAGTGACGGTGTACAATGGTCGGTCATCGTCATCCATCGCGAAGGCGTATCCGTAAAGGATGTAGATTCAAAGCGACGTTGACATCGTGGAAGAAGTGACAGGGTTCCAAAAAGGCAGTTCTTCCCAGTGTCATCGTTAGGCTCTCCAATTGGTGTGGTGTAAGACAGCTGTATTAGGCGTTAGGTCCAAATCCTTCAGCTACTTGGGGTCTGAGTAAACCCCCCGATCGAATACAAATAGTACGTAGGCTCCGTAGGTAGTAATTCAATCGTTTCAATTATCGTATTCTACTGTATTTACTGTGAGGCCTTCCTGTTCCGTGGAAGGGTTCGATTATGGTAGACTGAGATTCTCGCACGATTGTGGCTATGTATCCCCGCCGAACCCAATTGCTTCCAACATAGGCCTAGCACTCTGTAAAATCGTATCACGCTCACTATTACTAGAAATCCCAGCCATATTACCTCAGTCTTCAAAGCCATCATAAGTCATTAGAAGCACCACAGACTAGAAAATCACCCGCTCAAGCTCTCAATCTCCACCGCTTCCCTCGCCATCTCAAGCTGTTCATCCGTCTTGCAAATAAGCACCTTATGCCTCCCCTTCCCACTAATATCCCACACCACATCATCCCCTCCCCCTTTGCTATTCGCCGCCTCCTCTATCCCAAATCCCAAACAAGCGCACTGCTCAACAACACGCTTCCTCAGCTCAGCACCCTTCTCGCCAATCCCACCAGCAAAGACAAGAGCATCTACCTCGCCATGAAGGCTAACGTAGTACGAGCCGATAAAGCCACAGATCCGGTCGACAAACAGATCAAATGCCAATTTCTTCGCAGGGTCCTTGTCGTATCCCGCGCTGATGGCACCGAAGTCCGTCGTGCCCGTCAGCGCTTTCCAGCCGGACTGCTTGTTTAGGATCTCCTCGGCTTTTGAGACGTGTAGTTCTTTTGTAGATGCAGGCGATAGCTTACCCACGTCTGAAGCATAGTGGAAGACGAGACTGTAGTTATTAGACGGAGAAAACCTTCAAGACCAAGCCACTTACCTAGGATCTACACTCCCGCTCCGCGTCGCCCCTGGCAGCCCGGCTAGCGGAGTGAGTCCCATACTCGTATCCCAGCTCTTACCCCCCTTAATCGCACACGCACTCGCTCCAGACCCGAGATGTAGGGCAATCAAATTCGTATCCTCCGCCTTCTTGCCCAAGAATCTGGCCACGGCACGTGTGATGAACGAATATGACAGCCCATGAAACCCATACTTTCGGAGCCCGTTCTTGCGCGCCACGTCTTGGTTGATTGGATACGTGCGGACATGCTCCGGTAAGCCCCGATGGAACTGGGTATCGAAGCATGCAATGTTCCGCGTGCCTGGTAGCTTGTCAAGACAACTACGCACTATTGCTAAGGCGGGGGCATTGTGAAGTGGTGCCAGGCCACTCAGCTCTTCCAGTGTCTCGAGTGTTTCTTTTGTAATGGCCTGTTGCTTAGGGTAGTCTCCACCATGCACAACCCGATGGCACACATGCGTGATATCCTCCTTTCGTGTTAGCTGGGTCAGTTTTGAGTCATTTACCAGCTCATCTAGAAGGATCGAGAACGCGGCGCCTTGGTCTTTAACTTCCTGTTGTTGCTCTTTTCCTTTGGCTACTGTAGTGGAGCCGCGAGTGTATGATAGTTTTGCTGGCGGGGCCGTTAGGCCATCGAGCTGAGCTTCGGCGATCTGGTTTGGTTCCGAGGAAGAGAGTGTATAGACACTGACTTTGACAGAGGAGGATCCCGCATTGACTGCGAGGATTAGCGGCTTGGTCATGGCGTTTCAGCACGTAAATAATGCAAATATTGGCTTCAATTGCGTACTAAGATACAGAAGATCAGATCAGACCAGATCAGACCAGGACGGGTCAGTCTAGCATAGGTCGTTTGCGGATGATGAAGGAAGGGTATGTATGACGTCAGTGCCATGACCCCTCGTCCTCCCTTGCACCCTCTCCCCTCCTACAAAGGGCCTTCGGTGCGATTACACGCGTACAATTGACATTTTAATATCAATTCTAAAATTTAGACCTCTTTTATTTTAACTACTCCCTTTGTACACAATAAGTACCTACCCTGCCCATGGGTGAGGAGGGTCAACAGGGTAACATAACCATGGTTTCCCTCATTACTGTCAACATAACCTCGGACAGAGCCGGACCCTCAGGTCAGGGTCAATAGAGGCCACGTCGCCATAATATTTGTTTGATATTCAGCGCCTGAAATGCTCCAATGTCATCATATCTTGTTGCTTTGATGACTGTCGCCCATCATCGTACTTCTGTCATCCCACCACAAGGCTGCTATAATTCAAAGTTCTCAGCCTTGTCCGAAACGCGCTAAACCAAACCAAACTAGCGCGAGGCGACAATTATTGTCACGACCGCAGCCTTCTAAATATTCCAACGCAACACAGCAATCTCGTTCATTCTCAAGACTTATACGTCAAGATGTCGACTCTTGCCGATGAACTCTTGAATGACTTTGAGGACTCGGGCTCAGAGGGGGAGCCCGAGACCGAGAATGGCGGCCTCTTCCCCGAGGCGGACGGGCATGCTCCGACGACCAACGGGAATGGCGAGACCATGGAGCTTGATGGGGACGAGGAAGATGTGTCGGAGGATGAAGACATGACGGGCGCGGGTAATGCGATAGATGCGCTGGATGATGAAGAGGCGACGAAGGCCAAGGTCGAGAAGATGCAGCTCGGAGGCGTCGATGATGTGCGCAGCGTCGCGGGCCTGATGAAGACCCTCGAGCCAGTATTAGAGGTCAGTACTCCCCCTCCCGCCCCCTTCTCTGAACAGAGGTTTACATCTTCTATTGTACTAGTCCTGACATCTTCCGTGCGCCTACAGAAGATATCGCATTTCCAAAACCTACCACCGGACAAGCAGACAATGCACGTCGGCTCGATTGAGGACAACCCCGAGTACCATCTCTTAACCCAGTCAAACACGCTATCAACATCCATCGACAACGAGATTATCCTCGTGCACAAGTTCATCCGGGACCACTACTCCACGCGCTTCCCCGAGCTAGAGACGATGGTGCAGAACCCCCTCGACTACGCCAAAGTCGTAGCCATCATCGGCAACGGCCCTATGGACGGCGAGAACATCAAGCGCCTCCAAACCTCCACCGACAACATCCTCGGCATGACCCTCCGCGCCGTCCTCGACGGTCCTTCCCTCATGATCGTCACCGTCGAAGCAACCACCACCAAGGGCCGCGCCCTCACCCCCCCCGAACTCTCCCGCGTCCTCCGCGCCTGCGAAATGACAATCTCACTCGACCGCGCCAAGCGCACTCTAACCGAGTACGTGCAATCGCGAATGACGCTCTTCGCGCCCAACCTCACCGCACTAATCGGCTCCCTCACCGCCGCGCAACTTCTCAACTTCGCCGGCGGTCTCACCGGCCTCGCCAAAACCCCCGCCTGCAACCTGGCCTCCTTGGGCTCCAAGAAGACCGCAGGAACCGGCTTTGCCACAAACGTGGGCGCCCGCCAACAGGGGTTCCTCTACCACTCCCCCATCATCGCCGGTGTACCCCCTGATCTCCGCCGCCAAGCCCAGCGCATCGTAGCCGCGAAACTCGTCTTAGCCGCGCGCGTCGACAGGGTCCACTCCTCCCCCTCTGGCGCCACCGGCGAAGAGCTCAAAGCAGCCTGCCTCGAGCGGCTGGAGAAACTCACCATCCCTCCTCCCAACAAGGGTGCGCGCGCGCTGCCAGCGCCGGATGACAAGCCCAGCCGCAAGCGCGGTGGTAGGCGCGCGAGAAAGGCCAAGGAGGCAACTGCCATGACGGATCTGCGGAAGGCTCAGAACCGGATGGTGTTTGGCAAGGAGGAGATGGAGGGGGGAGGGGATAAGCAGGGCGTGGAGGAGGGGAGGGTTAGGAGGTTACAGATTGATCCGCGCACGCGCGCGAAGCTGGGGAAGAAGAATCCGGGGTGGGGCGCTGCGACGCCGGCGCCGGGGAGTGGGACAGCGTCGAGTCTTCGTGGATTTGGGGGCGGAGTTGGGGCGATGGATCTTAGAGGGAAGGGGTTGAGGGGGAGTGGAGTCGGCGCGGCGGGGACGGCGAGTAGTGTTGTTTTTACGCCGGTGCAGGGCCTGGAGTTGGTGGATCCTAAGGTTCGGGATGAGGTTGCGAGGAAGAGGAAGGCAGAGGAGGAGGGGTGGTTTAAGGGGGGGACGTTTACGCAGGTTGGTGGGGGTAATGGGGGATTCAAAGTGCCGGATGCGAAGAGGGTGAAAAGTGGGATGGGCCCTCCGGCGGCGCCAGGTGGTGGTTGAGGGGCCGGGGGTGGGGGACAGTGTATGTTTGTGTATTATAGGGGCGTTTGGCTGTTTTGGCGAATGGTGGGATGTAGATAAGAGGGATATCCGCGGATCTTGAGTCGTTGCGAGGCACGGCAGTAGGAGAAGACAAGGAGAGAATTGGGGGTGATCGAAGATTTAGTAGTGGGTTGTGGAATACACATCCAAGAGATACAAATTGAAGACATTTGATCTGAGCTGCTCTTACTCTTTCTATTTATTCGTTCCTAGCCAGGGTCGAGTGTAGTCAGGATATGAGAGAGTTTGTAGATTTCCCCCACCCACCCATTGTGACCGAAACGATTATCATCGATGTTGAATACCCCGCAACCTCATCAGCATAGCAGTTACTTATCCCGCAACACCAGGCCAACTGTTACATGCCCATAGACTGAAGAGAATCTGACATTCTGTCCGCTCTGCTATTCACAAGCTTTCGTATCCTTTGGAGAATAGTCCCAGTCGTGCCAATCGGCATACGCAGGATCTCGCCCCCCTGCTCCGTGTGGGGTGAAGCGAGTTTGGGCAGGGGGTTAGCCGTGGGGGTGACCAGGGTGAGTGGGGTAAGTCTAAGCAATATTTTCGTGTTAATTTGTGCCCTGCTCTTATTTTCCATGTGATCCATAAGCCCCAAAGGCACACAGGTATCCTAGCTATGCTCCCGAGCTCAGGGCTTGTTCACCTATCCCAAAAAACGCCTTTAACCCCGCAGGATCCTTTCAATTAGTTACTGGCACACGTGTAGTTCTCCCGCCCCTTCCTCCGGTATCCTTTCAGCGCCATAACCCCGGCGAGATCCAGTGGCCCTCCGGCCTCTTTCACGGTTCTTTACCATAGCCCCACCTACCCCGTATTACGTGGCATACTTACCCCATATGGAGAAACAAAATGCGGGTTTAATTGTTGGACCTTAAAAAAAATGGGCGCTGTCACAAGCTATTTCTTTATTGATACGGCATTCGTTCACTCAGCAATTTACTCTACACTCTAAACACATCTCCTCGGTACAACCTCAACGGCTTATTAAATATTACTTATCTAGTACGTTTGTGGAGAGCTATGCATGCATTGTCTTGTTACCACCTCTAAGCCCCTATTGCTACCCCAGGTGGGGAAAAGTATGCGGAGAGAAGTGTGCGGGGTTGACAGGAATGAGGCTTTGGGCACTAGAAAAGGTCTATCACAAGCAAATTTCTTTAATTAATAGTCGAATTTTTTGGTTGGCGTTAAAATTGTTATGTATTTATATTAGTTCGCAATATCCTTGATATATTCTTTGTTCGTTGGTTGTTGATACCGTTACCTATCTCCATGCCACGGCGCATCTACACAATGGGATCCCTTCTTCCAGTTGGTTTCGGGTTTACAAGCCTCGTCTTTTTTCTTCAATTAGTCGTCGCTCTTGCCCTCCCTTTATCTTCACCTGTTTGGGAGCGATCAGCACCGATTTATCCTAGTGACGACCCCTTCTACTCCCCACCTGACGGTTATGAGAGTTCGGCTCCAGGGACGATTCTGCGGTCAAGGACTGTTCCGAACCCTCTATCTCTTCTCACCATCCTCCCTATCAACATCCAAGGCGCATATCAGCTTCTTTATCGGACTACAGACAGTCTTGGAAATGCCCAAGCGGCGGTCACCACTGTCATTGTCCCACATAATGCCGATACAACAAAGCTACTATCCTACCAATTTGCTGAAGATGCCGCCTGGGTAAACTGCGCTCCTTCATATGCAATCCAAGAGGGTGCCGAATTTTTAAATACCGGTAGCAGCGTTGCTGAGATTCTCCTCGTCATTGCTGCTCTAAATCAGGGGTGGATTGTCAATACACCCGACTACGAAGGGCCTCAAGCCGCATTCACGTCCGGCATCCAAGCTGGTCAAGCGACTCTCGACTCTATACGCGCGGCGCTTGCCTCTGGTGATATAACCGGAGTTTCGTCTTCAGCTACATACCAAATGTGGGGGTACTCAGGCGGTTCTCTTGCTTCAGAATGGGCGGCAGAACTACAACCAACCTATGCCCCCGAGCTTAATTTCGCCGGCGTCGCTCTGAATAGCCTAGTTCCAAATATTACAACAGTCTTAACAACCATTAATAAAGGCCCCTTCGCTGGATTTGCCCCTGCTGGCTTTCTTGGTCTTGCTTCAGCATACCCCGACCTAGCCGCCCTAATTAATGATAGCCTTATCCCATCCAAAGCAGACGACTTTTATAGGGCCCGAACTCAGTGTCTAGATAAGGATATACTTGACTATGCCGGCCAGGATATATTTTCCTATTTCGAGGATGGAGATGCTTTCTTGTCAAACTCTATCCCACACGAGGTCCTCGCTGAAACTGGCATAATGGGCACGCACGGAACCCCTCAAATGCCCATGTTTATTGTTAAAGCTGTCGCGGACGAAGTTTCTGTGGTTGCTGACACCGATGCCCTCGTGAAGAAGCTCTGCTCACAGGGAGCACAAATTCAATATGTCAGGGATGGACTTGGGGAGCACGTCACCGAGCTCATCACTGGAGCAGGTGATGCGATGGTATTTTTGAAGAATAGATTCGACGGTATTCCAGCAGATGCTGGATGCAGTACCACAAACGTTTTGTCCGCCACATTAAACTTGGAAGCCATTGAGGCATTAGGCTTAACTGTAGTCGAGGCCTTGTTGGCTATTTTAGCTCTACCAATTGGTGAAATAGGGCTACGGTATAAGAGAGAGGATGGTAAAGCAGTGGGTTAGCTACGAACTGGTTAGATGGCATACTACATACAATGAGAACAAGGGATTCTAGTTTAATGGAGCGGCGCAGACCGTTTTTGCCTCCTTTCTTTCCTTGAATAAACTATTGGGAAGAACTTATGAAGAAGTCATTAATAAGTTATCATCACCCCTAATACTAGGTTGCCTCTCTGCTCTACGCCGTCCCATCATGAGTGGACGAACGCATTTACAATAAGGCTATCACGCTAATGAAGCTACCAAGTAGTACGCCAGCTGAGGCGAAGAGCTTGCTGGCATCGTTGGTGGATGTAGTAGCATTCTGGTTGCTATTGCTATCGCTGCTATTGGTGCTTCCACTGTTGCCTGTTGAAGTTGACGTTGGCGCGGCGGTAACCCTGCTCTCGGTGTTACCGCCACCTAACCCGCTGCTGCTCTCAGTGGCCTCGCCAGACGCTGTTCTGCCGCTAGATGCGGTCGGAAACCCAGACACGGGCGTGGTTCCTTCGCACGTAAAGCTGTTTACGATGCCACCTCCATAGGCGCCACCGAAACCCGGGCAGTATTTGTAGTAGCAGCTACATAAATCAGTATTGAAATAAAATAGCGGTAGTTGATGGGGAGACAAAGATGAGAGGGGATTCGAGGGAAAACTTCTTACTCCTCGAAAGCGGCTAACTCGCTGCAGGCACACTCCTTGTCGTAGCAAATCAAGGCCTCCGACTTTGCGGAAGTCGCGCAGGCTTGTAGTTGGCTTTAGAGAGACATCAGTTAGCTGGATGAAGTGCATTTGAATGAAAGACGAACTCTTGGCTAGTACAGCTCACTTCGGGGGCAGCGGTGGTGGTAGCGGTAGCATGTGTAAGGCTCGCCACAGTAGCGACTATGAAGATAAAGGGGGTTATCCTGAGCATGACGCTTGAGAGAATTAGATTAATGGTTTTGCAATGCAAGGTAAGGAAAAGAAAAGAAAATAATGGGAAATGTAAACTTTCTTGGTTGATTATCCCCAAGATGAAGAACGAAGGACATTTCGAAATTGGGAAATGAGAGACATATCATGATTTAGGCTATATGGACCTTGAACCGAAATTAGTAATTTGGTTTGCGAACCCCGTTATCTGTTTAATAGTTTACTTTATATACTCCTTAACTTAACCATACATATGATTGATCTATGATATATGTTCCGGCCCAACTGCGAATAAGTGGGTATTTGCAAATACAATGTGCCATCACCATCACCACAAAAATACATATTTTGCGACAGTGATGTAACTGTTACATACGACCATAGACTCAAGAGAATTTGGCATCCCATCTACTCTGCCATACACAAGCTTGTAATTCGTGGTTTGATACTCTCAATCGTGCCAATAGGCATATGGAATCTGAACCCCTCGCTGCCTTAATGGTGGTCTTAGGGTCTCTTAATCCAAGGGGCAAAAAACAGAGAGGAAAGGATATGGGCGTCGATACAAAATTGTACTTGTAGTGGCTACCCAAGTTATAGCATAAATAAGAATATAAACATGACGGCTCTAGTAAACTTTTAGAGTACTAAATAAGGTAATTCCCAAACTATATGTTGCGGGTCTACGTGTCTTAAGCAACGCCACCTCGTCAACGTTTACACCAAGGTCCGGATATCCTCTAAGTTGGGTGGAATTTGTATAAGAATTACAAAGAGATGACCACTTTTTTTGCACTCACGCCTTGACCTAGCAAATCACAGCCCTTTTGAACGTCCTTTAGGCCATGGCCGACAATGTCTGCGGGCGGCGCGTACTGAAAGGCACCCGATGCAAGGGCAGGCTCGAGGAAAACACGCCAAATCTGCTGGTCAACAATGGCCCTAGAACTGAGATAGGCAAAGTTGTTCTTGATAGTGACATCGTGTTTTGTGAGGCTCTCGATGCCAGGTGCAACGCCGGCGATTAGTTTCTTTCCACCAGATTGGTGGAGAATGTCACAGATGGCGTGGAGCGTCTCTTTCTTAGAGATGGCATCGAAGGCGCCGACGCAGGTCTTGCCTTTGAGGGCGAAGACGATTTCCCATATTATATTAAAATCACTATGGTCGAAAGCTTGCACTGCACCGAGAGACTTGATGAAGGCATGGTTCTTCTTACTTGCAACGCCAAACACCTCGTACCCGGCTGCTACTGCAAGTTGCACGCCGCAGGAGCCGACACTACTGCTCGCCCCCCAAATCAGCAGTATCTTACCCTGGCCGCCCTGGCTTGGAGGCATATCAAGTGCGAGTGTGCTCTCATGGAAAAGGCATGAGGCGGCCGTTGAGATGCCGAGAGGGAGTACTGTAGCGTCGGTGAAGCTGACATTATCTGGGATCTTGGCGATGAGCGGCATCTTAAGCACGACGTATTTCTGGAAACCAGAATACTTGTAGATGCCACCTGGCAAAGGGAGCGCTGCGCCCAGAACACGGTCGCCCAGCTTGAAGTCTTTGATGCTAGAGCCGACTTCTTCGATAACACCAGCGACATCACAGCCTAGTATAGCAGGGTAGGTGTCGATAATAATGCCGAGTTTCTGAAGGGCACAATCGGCAGGATTGATGGCCACAGCCATGGTTTGAATCACAACTTCATCTGCTTCTGGCTTGTTATATGGAGCATCCTCGACAACTTGGACATTGTCTTGCCTCTTCATAAGCCAGGCTGCACGGTTTTGGGGAGCCATATTTGCTATAAGTGCTTCTTGAGACTGTGAGTTGCCCTGAAGAATGCTCAGATGGTGTAATTGTTATTTTATGTCTAATATTTTAAGTTTCTTGTCGAGAAAGGCTCCTGTAAATGTTATACTTTAGAATGACACCGTAATAAGCTCCGGCTTTACCGCTTAATTATCTCCGAACACAAGTGTAAATATAATATAATTGCTTAAAACATGCACAGGAACCCGGCTTTAAGACTTAAACCCCAGTTATCACCGTGCTCGTCCCCAATGAGCCCCTACAAACACTACACTAGGAATCCCATGCCGGCCCACTAAGGTAAATCCGTTCCCTCCACGTCGGCCTCGTGCCTCATCTCAAAATAGGGGTAAGAGCGGTTACGCTTGCTGGTCTACATATGCCTATAAATATAAGCACGACATCTATTATAAAAGTAATAAATAATTACCATTTTATAAAGCAACTATTAAAGTATAATAGAAGAAACCAAATGTATACCATCTATCAATTTAATATAGATATAAAGTGTAGATCGATTTTATATAGTCTACTGAATAATATATAAATAATGAAGCTGGCATAATTTGAAAAATCACAGTCTACTATTACCACCGTGGTGCATCGGCGGCCCCCAATAACTATTGCCCCTATCCTCTGGCTGCCCTTTATCAGTGTTGCTACAGGTAGGATGATCATAGTCCTCCACTGTACCCATTGGCCACATAGGTATAAGGCACAGTTCATCATAAGCACACCCCCTACACTCCTTCCAGGACGACCATGATAGAGACTTAATCAAATCGCGAAAGCTGGCCTTTGTGACGTCTGCATTCCTAGTGACTAGCGCTGCAGTGAATGCAGAGCAAATCGTTCTAGAGACGGAGCGAATGGCCTGGGAAGCGAGGCCTGATGTTGGGGCATAACGAGGTATGAACTGGTCCGCACAGCGGTCAGCGGTAGCTTCGGTGTTGTCAACGTCGCTGTAGTCAATGAACGCCCCGAGCATCCGCTCCGCTCGCTGTCGGATCTCGCTCGGCGATGAGAGACTGTCATTCGCCATATTCTTCAACTCGTCGGAATAGCGGGTGACGATCATGTCAGCAACAGCCTGCCAGTTGAACGACGAAGGCTCGGGGGTGCCCTGCATGACGAGGTTTTTGAGGTCTTGGCGGATCGGTTCCAGCTCCTCGGTGGAGAGATGGGTTAGTCGGGGTCTTTCGGGATCCTTGGCGAAGAGGTCGAGGTCGTAGGTATAGGCCGTCACGAAGTTGTCGAAATCTAGGCTAACTCGATGGCCGCCAATGTCGTGGTAGCGCGCAGCAACGGCCTTTAGCCAGCTATACCCAATGCCTCCCCCTCCCCGTCCTCCTCCACCAGGGCCACCTGGGCCACCTGGGCCACCTTCCTTACGGCTTCGGCTATCCTCATGCGGATGGTGATTATCGTTCCGTGGCTCTCTCTCTTTCGCCTGAGTAATTCTCAGCACTTGCAAATCGCTCTCAAAATGACACAAAATAATCTCAAACCCGGCTTCCATGCGCAAGAAGCCGTCAATCCGCCCTTCCCATTCCCCATCCGCCATCCCGCAGGCAATCTCAGCACGCTCCTTCTCGCCATTCTCAAGTAGGGTGTCGTTAAGCAGGATCCGGTCCTGCGCGTCGAGCGTCCCAATCTCGCTCTTCCCAGCTGCCATGCCGTCGAGGTAAAGAAGGCGTAGGTCTTTGGCCGCAGCGTACGTGTGCAGGTATCCAGCATTTACCGGCGAGCCTGCTCCGGCTTTGATCGGGTGCTGTAGGGAGTCTTGGCCGTTTCTTGATTTTGATTTCTTGCCTTCCGAACCGGGCTTGTGGTCCATGCGGTGGGGTCGGGCAAAGGCCATTGCATGCTCGGGCTCGAAGGCCAGCCATTCGATCCCGCTGACTGGATAGGGGTTTGAGGTGCCGTGATAAAATTGTGTTCCCTCTGGCACAGTAGCTAAAAAGAAGGACATGCCGTTGTGGTGAACGGAGGAGCCCCATTGTCTCATAGACGAGTGGATGGCGTTAAAAACGTGGTTGGCATTTGGATGCGTCGTTGCCCCGCTAGCAGCGGCAATGAGACTCAGTAGACCAAAGATCCAAATGATCGTTTGTTGGTCCATTATAGCTGGTGTGATCAGAATTGCTAAGATAAGTAAAAATATTTAGAGAAAGGATAGTATACTACATTTTGAACTCGACAAGGACGTGGCTGCCAATAATTCCAAGGATCAATTCTAAACGTGATTGGCTATAAGTTAATTGATAGATCATAGATGGAACAGTAAGCTTTTAACGTGGCCCTGTTCCATATTTAAGAAAAGTCGTCCTCTGCTTACGCGTCACATCCCAGTGATGTCCGATAAACGGAAGACGGCAAGAAATCGCGGCACGTGACCTTGAATCCACCAAAGCATCAGAATATAATAGCTGTAAAAAGTAAAAGAAAATGGATTGTAGATAGTTAAAATCTATATGGTATAAAGCTAGATATATTTGTTCTATTTGTTATTGTGACGAAGACTGAGACACTATGCAACGAGATATCAACCCCTCACACCTTACAATTCGCTGAGTATAACGTTCCCTTCTTCATCCCGAGTAACAGCGAAACTCCTCCAACCCGCCTCACCAATACCACGATATTTCGGCGTCCCTAAAAGTTGGCCAATCATTCCCCCATGCGTAACAACCACAATATCCCTCCTCTCCCCCTGACCCTCGGCCAACCGTTGAAATTGCCCTATAAGCCTCTGACGAACCTTCTCCGCCCGCCTCCCGACCGACTCACTATCTCCTGCATAGACACCCAGCTTCACATGCCACTTTGCATCCAAGTTCCCAAACGACAGATCCGGAAACGCCGCCTCTAGCACTCGAACCTCCGAGCCTGTGTCGCAGGGCCTATCCGAATGCGCCTGGATGTCCGAATCTAACAGTAAGTGCGCACCGTCCGCCACTCCATCGCCGGACCCGTCTAGGAAATATCGTTGATCAAGCACATCGCGAAAGCCCTCGTAGGCGGTAAGAAGGGTGCGGCGCAGGGGGGACGCGATGACGAGGCCCACCTCGAGTTTGTAGGGGAAGCTGTGGCGGAGGTTCTGTGCCTGAGAGACTCCGTGGGGTGTTAATTCGGGATCAAGGATGCTCGTATCGTGGGCGAGATTGTGGGTGCCTTCGGCGTGCCTGACGATGTGCAGGCGGTAGGTCATTGTAGTGGTCGTGTTGAGGGATAGGAAATAGGGAAATGCAAGGAGGAACGGGGAAAATGAAATTCTCATATGGTGAAGCTATGTGCCTTTTCTTGCACTCGCTACTACTTACATTACAACCAGTTTATTTAATTCATATAGCAAACCTATAAACTTCCATGGGTTTATGCGAGACTGCGATTGCGGGCGTCGGCTAATTATCGGAGTGGGTGGAAATGAGAGAGTCTGTCCCATATTATTGGAACTGATTCCCGGATCAGGAGGTTAGACCCAAAATCGTATGGGTTTCTCCGGGTTCCGGGATTGCTTCTCTGGCAGGGACCGACAGAAATATCACAAGGTAAAACAGTATATAGAAATATAATAATCAATTGAGTTACCTAGCTATCCCAACGTCCTACGTAGTATTTATAGGGGATTCCTGGGGAGTAGCCGAAACCGAGTTCTGCTACCCCCACGGCGTTGGTCATCAGATCAGCGCATGGCCAAGCAGGCCATGCTCTTGGGGAAACGCCACTAAACCAGGGCTAATTCCTTAGAAAATCCCAGGATTCCCCTGCAATCTCCAACACATATTTGGTACCTGACAAGAAATAAGCTTTACTACTATCCCTCTTCTGGTATGATTGTAACAACCTGTAATAATAGTATTGCTAGATCTTAGCAGGATCACTCACTAGAGCTAAACGTCATTCTAACTAACTTGGGTGCAACTGAGAATCTTTGTATCAACGCTGTGAATGAGTCAATCAATGAATCGCAAAAAGTGGCCGAATACACAGGCGGAATACGCACCAGACCTGTAAGCTCTAGTTCCTGAGAGGCTAAGATGATTCCATCCTGACTGGTGCAGCGAGCATGGATCCGAGATTCGAAGCGCGCTGAGGGAATTTGCAAACTCTACGTTTTCCAAGACCACTTCTGTCCGAGTATTCTCTGTCCTACCTGATATATTTGGTAAGTGAATACAACAACCTTTCTATCGAATTGATGATGTCTAAAAGCAACCATCTGGTACGAGAGGGTACTGGAGGGGGGCAAGTACCGATGATGTAAATGAGCAAATTTGCGAAGAGAAACAGCTTGTAAAATATCTAGGGGGGAAATACCAATTTTGCCAACAGATCTTGTATGCCACCTAACCTTTCCAACCAGTCTAAAAGCTGAACTCAAATTCCTCAAGTTTCATAAATCGCTTCCTAATCGACAAAAAAAGAGAACGAAAAGCTACCCGACGACGCCAAGAAACTCCGCGTCTCACTCTCAGCGTGGCTTCATCTGGCGTCTTCCCTTCAGGTCCCTCCAGCCTTCACATTCGCACTGTCAAGATACTTCTTGCCGACTGCAAAAAGACAGAAGAAATTTGTTAATGCAGACGGCGAGATCTTGCACGAGTTCTGGTATTTTTTGCCTCTTCGGATGCAAGTTCATTGCACCGATTCCCAGTTAAATCACACAAAAAGCACCAGTGGTAATAGTCAGATTAATCCGTTCCATTATTTGCATCTACCAGACCATGACGCGGATATTCGAGGGGGGCAGATTGCGATTTATTTCCAGTATAATGCTGATACACAGAGGACGAGAACTGTTGTGGTGAATATGACGGACGGACGCTGGCTGATGGTCGTCGAGGAGCCGCAGATGCGTATCAAGGAGGCATTAGAGCATGATGGGATTTGTAGTTCGAGGAGTTATCCGTTTATGTTGCATATTGTATATTTTACAAGTGCGCTTAGATGGTGGACGAATGCGCTTGAGACGATAAATTCGCAGCTGATATCTTGGGTGGGCTTCTTGGCAATTATAGAAATTCGAAGAAACAAGTCTAACACAATGTGAGTAGGAAGGTAAGCTCTAGCAAGCAACACAAACTGAAGAAACGTCAGAGTTTCATGAGACTTTGAACGTTGCACTACACGCCATTGCCGCTCATCTTCACCGCTATGAGTCGAGTTCCGACTCCGACTCATAGCGGTGAAGATGAGCGGCAATGAGTCGAGTTCCGACTCCGACTCATAGCGGTGAAGATGAGCGGCAATGGCGTGTAGTGCAACGACTAGGAGACTGTCTGTGAAGGGTCTAATCTCTCACCACGAAGCTATTCTCAGCTCTGCACGCAACTGTCAAAGGGATCCCTCTCAAATTTCCAGTTTCGACAGAGTGGATGATGCGCCATGCCAAGTCCTGCTTTAACTCAATCCCATTCAGCACTTCGAATCCGAGCTGGATAAGAAGGTGCAGAATATCTTGGCCTTGGTATGCATATCCTTCCCTCACTTCTCTCCTCACCCTTCCCTCTCAAAAAGTTGACCAAAAAATAAACATAACGTATCCCCTCTAGCTCTTCAACAGAATCCAGCTCTCCAACGACCGCCTCATGCTATCCACTAGCACAGCTATGAGCGCCACCCTCCTCGCCACACATGCCGAAACGCACGCGCCACAAGAAATGGTTGCGCATGCACAAGAGCTAACAGAAGAAATGGAAAAAGACAGTCTGGGTATTAAAACAATTGCAATTCTTGGCATGGCCTTTTTGCCAGGGGCATCGTGGGCAGTGAGTGCTCCACACCCCTTACCCCTAGTCCGTACATACAATAAACAAAGACAAATATACATAAGACAAAAAAAATCCTGATGATATAGTCTATTGGGCATTTTTGGCAATGCCCTTCTTTACAGAAACTCCGTACTTGACGAACATAGGGAGAGTTTGGGAGAGTTTGGGTGTGGGTAGCGTTAACACTGCTGACGACGGGGGCGGCGTTTATTTTCTACTGGTTTTCTATTCAGAGGTCGGTCAAGCGGGCGAGGAAGAATAGGAAGATGGTGCAGAATGGGACAGTGATTCCAATGGATAGGTTGAATGGGAGTGTGACGCCTGCGGCAGGCTAGGGAATCGAATAATTGTGAAGGTCTAGAGCGTTAGTGGAGCTATTCGTTAAATGACTTAGATTATTTGCGTAGTCCGCGTCTTATATTAAAATAGAATCTCCACAACTAACGACGTTCGATGTACTCCCTCGGGCACAAGTCTTTACTCGATCCTTCAGAAAGCTAGCTTTCTACCGTTTAAATTACGGCGCAACAGGGACATTTGTTACTATCTGCTCCCATAGAATGCCAGCTGCCCTTCGATTTAGGTCTGGCTGGGCAACTAAGGGAATGTATGTCATGCTTGATCCTGAGATTATAGGGCCCTAGTGACGGAGCAGAGATATTGTAAACCTAGGTTTCAGAACTAGCCAACTGTTTCCCGTTTTGGATTGCTTTATGGCCATTTCCTTTGGTCATTCAAGGCTGTGCAAGGCGTGTAGAGAAGAGCAGCGACGCTGCAGTAGCATGAACTGGTAATAGGCTATGTATTATTCAATATGTGTGTAATGACTACATACGACTATAGACTCAAGAGAATTGGGCATCCCGTCCGCTGTGCCATACACAAGCTTAAGAATCTGTGGACTGATACTCTCAATTGTGCCAATAGGCATAGTGTGGAATCTAGGCCCTTGCCGCCTTAAGGGTGATCTTGGGGTAAAGCGAGGGTGAGCAGGGTGAGCGGGGTGAGGCGACGTAACGTTTTCGTGTCAATTTCGTGTCGTAACAGTGCCAGAGTGTCGCTAGAGTGCCGCCGTTTTAGCTTACGTACCTTGTTCAGGTATGTGCCTTACTCTTGTTTTCTATGATCCGCCATTTGTGGGCTATAAATCTGAGCCACATAATCCGGGTAACTCCATTTATGGGCCATAAATCTGAGCCACATTAAGCTGGGTAACTCATTAAGCGGGGTAACTCTATTGTTAAGTTCACGTGATTTGGATATTTAGAAAAGGAACCAAATCTACAAAATCAACGACATTCAAACTTCTCACAGGCATAGCAATTCCTTCTACTAGCCAATCCTGATCTCATTATGCCCTGCACTACCACGACGTGAAAGCCATCGTAAGGTATTGACATTTGTAGTATGTGCATCCTTCACTTGGTTGGGCCCGTGTTGATCAAGGCTCGCGCCCTCACTAAATTGAGGTGCTGAGCAAAACAGACTGTGTGTTAGCATCTAAAGAAAACAGCATTACCCAAAGGGTACATATGAGATGACGAGAGATAGAAGTGCCGCGTAAAACAGATTATGCGTAAACATCTAGAACATCTAAAGAAAACGAGTACGTATGAGATGATGAGAGAGAGAAGTGCCGAGCAAAACAGACTATGTGCAAACATCTAAAAAAAAAGCAGCAATACCCAAAGGGTATTACCCGGAAAGGGGTACGCATGAGTCGTAATAGCTGTGAAGATTTCAAGAAAACGGTATTACCCGAAGAGCATTATAACCCCACATTTACTGATCTGTTCTAGAACTCTAGAGTAAGTATTACCTTCATTTTATAACCAACAAGAGCCACGTCACCTAAACCTCCTCAATAATATGAAACAACACATGCAGTTGAGGTTTCGTAACTATATGCCTGCCTCTTATTGAGAAAGTAGAAAAGGCTTCGCCTTAATGCTTACGTCGTTAGAAATAACACATAGGGTCTAGAATATCCACGCCTAGCAAGGAGTCAAAGCTTTCCCTCAATGACTACCTCTTTAGAAACGACGCACAGGATCTAGATTATCCACGCCTGGCAAGGAGTCAAAAGCTTCGCCTCAATGCTTACGTCTTTAGAAACGACGCACAGGGTCTAGAATATCCGCGCCTGGCAAGGAGTCAAAAGTTTCTCTTCTTAGCTAATTCGGCATGACCCCAAGAAGTATTAAAGCAAAGGAAATCTCCCCTCAAATGCTTTCTTTTCACTCTCGTTATCCTACATCATCTTCACAGTCATTCACTTAGCTTCAAACGCAACTTTACATTCCTTCTTCCTAAATCATTTCCAAGAATCCACTACCACAACAGCCTTCAAAATGCATTGTTCATTCTCTACTACTGTTATCGCTGCTTTCAGCATGCTCTCTGTTGTCTGCGCTGGTCCTATTGCCACTCGCCAAGTTTGCGGTGCTGCCCCTGTTGGAACTGTGGCTCAGACCCCTCTCTTGCAGCCAACTGGAATCAGTGAGCACTATTCTTTCTCAACCTCTTGACACTTCTAACATTAACAGCCACTGCATCCGACTGCGCTACTCAGTGCAGAGGTAACCCATCATGCCTCTCGTTCCTCTTCGGACTTGTTGATGGCGTGGACAAATGCATACTCTACTCCGTTCCAGCATCTTCGCTCCCTCCTCAGACCAACCTCGTTGCCTATGATATCGCCTGCACCTCCATTCCTACTGTTGTCCCAACAGCTGCCAACCCAGGCGGACTTCGCACCCGACAAGCTCAAGGGACCCATGCCAACCCCTTGAATGAGGCCCCAGAAGGCGCACCAGCACCCATCGCCACTCCTAAGGTTGACGACTTGTCCGCCTGCCTTGCAGCCTGCAAGGGCAACCCCTCATGCGTTGCCTATACCTTCCAGTCGGGTGTCTGCAAACTTTTCGGCCCCACAAACGCCAAGCGTGCCGAGGGCGCTGCAACTGGTGCTAAAAACGCAGCTCAAGATACTGCCTCTGGCTCAGTTGGAACCCACGAGGCTCCACTTAACGCTGTCCCAGAAGGCTCGCCAGCACCTATCAGCACTCCTAAGGTTGCCAATTTGGCCGCCTGCCTTACAGCCTGCAAGGGCAACCCCTCATGCGTTGCCTATACCTTCAAGTCTGGTGTCTGCAAGCTTTTCGGCCCCACAAACGCCAAGCGTGCCGAGGGCGCTGCAACTGGTGCTGGAAACGCAGCTCAAGCTACTGCTTCTGGCTCAGTTGGCGCCGTGGTGCAAACAGCAGTTGGAACCCACGAGGCTCCGCTTAACGCTGTCCCAGCAGGCTCGCCAACACCTATCAGCACTCCTACAGTTGACGATTTGTCCGCCTGCCTTACAGCCTGCAAGGGCAACCCCTCCTGCGTTGCCTATACCTTCGAGTCTGGTGTCTGCAAGCTTTTCGGCGCTACAACTGGTGATGGAAACGCAGCTCAAGATACTGCTTCTGGCTCAGTTAGCACTGTGCTGAAGACAGCAGTTGCAACCCACGCGGCTCCACTTAACGCTGTCCCAGCAGGCTCGCCAGCACCTATCGACACTCCTGAGGTTGACGATTTGGCCGCCTGCCTTGCTGCCTGCAAGGGCAACCCCTCCTGCATCGCCTATACCTTCGAGTCTGGTGTCTGCAAGCTCTTTGACTAAGCCATCTATTAGAGCTTCTTTGAACCAAGTGAAGCTTGGGTAGCCAAGGTCATGTTGTGGGCAGACGTGTCTGCATGTTAAATTTTGGCTCTTCTTTTCTCTTCTATTTACAATATGTCTGTCACTACAATCTGTATCTTTCATAGAAAATTTCCTTCGGCCTTCGTTGGGGGATCAATAAAATCTGTACTATTTCGATCGTCTCTTGTCTTTAGAACTCTTAGACCTCTATGCAACTGTGAGCTGCTTGTCCTGATATACTCTCTCCCAATATGGGCAATGTATAGAAACACCAAAAACAGAACGAACGTAGAAGCATATACTAACAAGGTATATAAGCATAGGGAATTATTATATAGCGCGGATGTTACTTTTATTATCTCTAAGAAGGTTCGCTATTACCATGTAATTATTGTAATTAAAATTTTGCTTAAGTTTGGAGAAAGCAATACGTGTTCTTTTACACCAAATTTTATAAGTATCCTTACATAGTAAATTATATGTAAAGTGACTTTACATGGTTGCCATCGGGTAGCTGAGGGAAACAACCAGATTATCACAAGAGCATCAAAAACTTGAGGGCAGTGACGGTCACCTACTAGTCTAAATGGCACTGTCCTGAGTATTAATCCACTGAAAGCTTGAGATCTATGGATTAGTAGTTGAATAACAAAAAAAAACAAAAACATATAACAGTGGGTATTCGCTGGTGATCACCCACTTGTTAAATTTTGGCCTCTGACGTTGAAGGGCGTCCAAAAGGAAAAGGGAAAGGATAGTAATCAAATCTCATAGGACTGGAATTAATAAGGAATTCCGGTCCTATGAAATTATTGCCCTGCTTTATAACATTCTTGTCTGCTCTAACGTTATAACTTGAGACATAAATATTTTCTATTCTAATATTCTTAATATTATATATTATTTAATTCTCACTTCAAAAAAATCAAAACGGAAGCAAATAATATATAAGTGACCTATATATAATCAACTTTCTTCATTTAAATGTACTATACAATTATACTATTATATATATTATAAACATAACCCATCTCTGCCTTTCTATCTAAATATCACATCTACAATCCAATTCCCCAACACAGGACCCAAATCAGCCCCCAATCCCCCAATCCACCCCGCCAACGCCACCAGCCCCCTACAGCGCCCACCACGTCCACCACGCCCCAGAAAAAAAAAACGCCCCAAACACCCCCAAACAAGCACACACAGCACCCCTTCTCCCCTCTCCCACCCTAATCCACCTCCCCACCATACCACAGCGTCACACGCACGCCCCCTCCTTCGCACCGCATACCCACCCACCCCTCGTGCACAAGTCGCACCACCGCACGACACACCTACGCACCACGCGCCTCTGTCCCCCCTCCCTACCTCACCCCCCCATACCACCATCACCTCGGAAACGGCTCGATTGCGATCCATCGTGCCGCAAAGTGATGTAACCCTCCCCAGGGAAATGTAACCCCCCCCCCCTCCCGCCCTGATGTAACCTCTCCAGCCGTGCCAGGCCGTTCCCTCCCAGCACACCGGCCCGTCGAGGGCGGGGATGTTACCGTTATGGGGAAAGGGGGAGGGGTGTTTAGGGCGCCGCCAGCAGCTGGACAGGGAGGAGGGCGGGAGGATGGCAGGGAAGTAAATGGCGGGGAACGGGAGGATGGACAGGGGAGGAGAGGTTAATTGAGCGGGAAGGAAACGAGGGGGAGGTAAACAAACCGAACGGGAGAGAGGCACGACCACCCACCTAGCAATGCCCCGGTCGGTCCAGCCTTGTTGGAAGACGATGGTGCCCTACAATACCACCCCCCTCCCATGAACCAGGTCGCATCGAAAGTAGGATAGCATCGGCGCCACGACGCGCCGTCGACCGTTGCACCTCCAGCCCATCAGCCACCGCTACGCAGCTTGACCCCGACGCAGCACCGTTGGTCCCGCTGCAGAGCGAACAGCAGGGCCGTCGACGGCGCAGCGCAGCGTGCCTTGCCTGTTGCCCTACCTGCTTGCCGAGATGCAATGCGATGCATCACCTGCCTCGCAGGACCAAGCAGGGTGCGTGACACTCCCCCTACATATCTCGCCACCAACGGTCTCGCAGGTCGCATTCTGGTATCGCGTATCTGTATCTTGTATCTTGTCTTCCCCCCCTTCTTCTCGAGACCGTTTGTCTCGAACCTCACACCCATCTATCGGTCGCGACAGCCGGATAGCCAACCATCTAGCCACAGAAGACAGCATTGTCTCGCTAGCACCCATGTACCATAAAGCCGTTGAAGCAGACACCGAACGTGCATAGTAATCATCATCATCGTACCATCTTTGTACCCTGCCGTCCTGCTACAACGTCTCATTCCCCACTCGTTCACACCCCCCTCCCCCTCCCCATCGCATCCCCTCCCGTTCTCGCATGAAAGTGCCGCCGCGACGGCCACATCGTGCATCAAAGTGCCGCGAAGGAGCCGGCATGCATCAAAGTGCCGCCGCCATCGCGCCGCCGCCCACCCTCCTCCGCTCTTAACAGCTCTTAGCACTCAGCTCCCTCTGCCATCCTAGCGTCCCGTCCCCCCGCCCCAACCCAAAGCCATGACGTCCCTCCCCACACCCAAGCCGCCTTCACAGCGCACTGTCAGCGGCCCCTTGCCCGGGCAGCAAGCGGGGATCGCAGACGCCCGGCGCGGTGATCGCAGGCGTGCTCGAGATGCGGGAGCGCGCAGGGGGCGGGGGCTGCCGGATCGGCGACCTCGCCGGCGGACGTAACGCGTAGCTCGCTCAATGCAGCAAGCAGGAGGGCGGGAATAAGATAAGCTGAGGCTCAGCGAGCGGCCGGCGGGCGAGCGGATGACGGATGATAGCACTCCCGTCTAGGCCTGCTGGGGGTGTCCCTGTCCTTCCCCCCTCCCTCCCCTACCCTTGCGGTGGCCTCGGCGGCGGCCAGGGCAAGGTCAGAGCGGGCGGCGGCGAACGAGCGGGGTCATTTTGGGTATGGGTTGCGAGATGAGTGAGGGAGGCCGGGGTGTATTTGAGATCTTCGAGACATGCGCTTTACCGGATGCGGTGTGTTTTGTCCTGTTTGGGGGAGAGACACAGAAGGGGGGCGGGTTATGGGTGTACTTCCCATTTGTGGTGTTAGGTAATGTCGGTAGTGTTAGTAGTGTCGGTAGTGCTGTCTCACGACTAATACTGTTCTGCCAAGAAGAGGCCAAGGCGCCGCGTTTCCGCCGCTGGCGATCGGCGGCGGCGGGACGCACGGGCGTCCGGGGATGGGCGGCCGGTACTTGGGTGCCGGACGCTAAGTTAAGCTACGGTGGGATGTAACTCGATGACGAGTGAGCGGTGCAGGGGGGGAGAGCTTGGATGTAAATCATGCATAAAGAGCTAGGCTAGGTGTTATTGGAAAATCTTAATCAACGGACGGCGTTACCAGGCCCGATCCGGTTGATGTGGCTTGTCGCGCGGTATCTCTGCTCGCTCGAGAAGATGTGGAGAATGGTGAGAACCCCGGAGGGAAACCTTGGTATGCATGGACTATGATGAATCTTAATCAGACGGCCTAATGCGGCATTTAGCTCGCCATTATGTGATGCCCGTATCTTAATCTCCCTTCGAAGTAGAGGCAGAGTCCCTGGATGTAAACCATGCATGGAGCTGCATGTTGATATTGGAATCTTAATTAAACACCCCAATCCGGCGCTTTGCCTGCCATTAATCAAACTCCCTACCTTGATCCCTCCTCTCGAAATAGAGGGAAAACCCCTGGAAATAAACCATGCACGAACGTATTGGAATACTAATCAACCACCCCAACCCGGCGCGTTGCCTATCAGTAATCAAACCCCCATACTTAAAGTACCCCTTCTTAAACCCCCCATCGAATGGTAAATCAAACGGCCTCACCTGCCCTAATCCGGCGCGTTGCTTGCCATTAATCAAACGGCCTGTATCTCAACACCACTCTTCTAAGGGTATAGTACAACTGCAGCTATATACAAGAGTTCATGGAACGAGAGTCAGTAAAAATGCACAAACTAAGCTATGAATATTTGTTTGATCAAGATTCATTGCCCAGTTCGGCCCCAATCCGGCGATTTCCCCTGCCATTTAAGATAACATCCCCGCAAATGTGAGGTCGAAAACCAGTATATGGAACGGGGGTCTCAATCAACAGTCCTCACCCATCCCAACCCGGCCTTCCCTGCCTGCCTCCCTTACCCTCAAGATTGAATATCCCATACCTAAAAAGTCCCCTCGAAGACGACATGGAAGGGGTAAATCACCCAACCTCACTCACCCATCCCAATCCGGCCATTCCGTACCTGAGAAGTCCCCTCGAAACCACCATCGAAGGGGGTAAATCAAACGGCCTCACCCATCCCCATCCGGCCTTCCCTACCTGCGCTGCCCCCCAATATTAACGTCCGTACCTGAGAAGTCCCCTCGAAACCACCATCGAAGGGGGCAAATCAAACGGCCTCACCCATCCCCATCCGGCCTTCCCTGCCTGCGTTTTCCCCCAAGACTGATATCCGTACCTGAGAAGTCCCCTCGAAACCACCATCGAAGAAATCAAAGGGGTAAATCACCCTACCTCACCCATCCCCATCCGGCCTTCTCTGCCTGCCTTTCCCCCCAAGACTGATATCCATCCGTACCTGAAAAGTCCCCTCCGACTCGCATAGCATAGCAGAAGAAGCCCTGGATGCAAAAGCATAACATACATGTAGCTATCCCAATCACACACTCAACCTCGATCAACCCACCTATCTATCTCACCCAGCCAAATCCGGCATTCCCTGCCTTGCCCTTTTGCCCCTATGTTAAAAAACGCCTCTGTACCTGAAAAGTCCCCTTTGGTGGATGTGAAAACTAGATAGGTGGAGGATATATGGGGATGTGTTAATCAACGGCTGCTGCTTCACATGGCCTAATCCGGCGTTTTTATATTTTTTGGCCTGACTTGATATTGACTTTTGACGCATAACGGCATCTTGAAAAAAATGTAAATCAAAAACCGCTGAACTATGAACGGTGAATCTCACTCACCCAACGGGCTGCTGCTTCACCCATCCCAATCCGGCATCTATCGTAACGCTCATACCTGAAAAACATTCCCCTTGAAAAACGCGCCTTGGGAGGGTAAATCAACGGGGGGCTTCACATGACCAAATCCGGCGTCTGCGTACCTGAAATCCCCCCTCGAAAACGCACCTTGAGAAGGGTAAATCAACGGCTTCATCTACCCAAATCCGGCGTCTTTTTTTTTTGATTGACTTTGATATTGAAGTTTGATGGAGAATGAAAGTTTTGAAAAAATGTAAATCAAACCGTTGAACTATATCGACAATCTCACTTACTCAACGGCTGCTACTGCTGCTTCACACATCCCCATCCGGCGTCCAAACTCAACCATCAATCAATCAAATCCAAACACCGATAATCTCAAATCCCGCCAGATAGCAGTAGAAAGTTAGTCGCACATCTCGGAGTGTAAAACAGGGTAGTAGTAGGTAAAGCATACAGACCAGCAATACTCTCCCCATCCAAGCAAAAGTATCTCACTTCCCAACCCACCTCACACATCCCAATCCGGCCCACCAGCCATGCCAAAGCGCAATCGACGAAGCCCATGCCTGTGCGTTAGCTATCAATGATCGCAGCGGGATCAGCACACCACCGGTCCACTACCGGACCACCACCCGCAGCACTACTAACACTACTAACACTACTAACACTACTAACACTACTAACACTACTAACACTAACCCTCCCCGCTCACCCTCCACTTCCCCATCCCCCATCCCCTGCCCGCCCAGCTGACAATCCCATCCCCTCCCCCCCCCCCAATTCCCCATCCCTCGCTCCCTCCCTACCTTCCCTCCCAACACCGAGCGCCGAGCGCCCAACTCCCCACTCCCCACCAACATCGCCTACCCGCCCTCACTCCGTCCTTGGCGCACTAACCACTCCCCCCCTTCTCGCCGTGCGCGCATGTCCGCCCGCGCGGGGCGATCGATCTGTCTAGTCGCGTCCGTGCCGGGCGTATGCTGCGGTCGAGCTAGAGGGGGTGCTTGTCGAGCTGAGCTGTGCTGGTTGAGCTAGGGAGAGGGGGAGGGGGAGGCTAGAGTCTGGTGATGTGATGGTGAGCTGAGGGGAGGGAGGGGGTTTGGGGTGTTGAATGAGGGGGACGTACCTGGTCAGCTGGTGGTGGTGAGGGATGATAGTAAGGCTTTGGGATGGGAGAGGGTTGATGGTGTAGTGTAGTCCCTCTCAGTAATCCCCTCACCAATCCCCAATCCCCAATTCAATCCCCAATCCATAGGTCGTCACGATCCCCAACTCCCCCAGCCCCTCAGTTCCCCCTTCCTTCCCTCGCTCCCGTCAATAGAGCCCTCCTGACCACCCCTAATACCCTCATCACCCCCCTCCTCGCCGTGACCAGCCGCAGTAGCAGCAGCAGTAGCAGCGCCCTAGTCCCCGAACACCCTAAGCACCCCCCTCAACCACCCCTCCAAACGGGCATACCCCCCCCAAACGGCCGCAGCTATCGCCAAACACCCCCCTAACCACCCCCCCAAACGGCCTACCACCACACCCCGAAACCATAGCTAGGGGAAGGACATACCTCCGGTCTGTGCCCCTCGCCGATAACCAGCAAAGACACCATATCCCCCCTCCCACCACCCCCCTCAATGCCGCCCCAGCCGCCCCGCCCGGCACCCCTCGATCCGGGCATCACATCTCACCTCGCCCAGGCATCCATATCCGGCGATATCCCCTCCCCTCTCCCCTCCCCCTACCCACTCGCCGGCCGCCTTCAAGATCGGCCAGCTCGGCGATGGGGTGGGGTCGCTCGAGTAGTAGCAAGGAGCAAGGAACAAGGTGGTCAGGCAGACAGGGTGGTGGTGGTACCTGCCTCACCACCGACAACGATGATGCTGGTGCCCTGCTTCTTGCGTGTGCAGCAAGGGGGGGATAGCAAGACAACGAGGCCTCGATCCCCATCGGCGATGCAGAGAAGGCCGTTGTGGGGTGTGGGGCCGCGAGTCTGTCTTAGAGGCGTCTTGTCTCAGAGGGAGGGAGGGAGGTCTATTGTTCCTAAGCACTCGGTCAGCGACTCAGTACAACAGCAGTACGGCGTGTGGAAACGGGGCAGAGATGGGTCATCATAGTAGGCAGGTAGGCAGGCAGGCAGGGCAGGGCAATTAAAGCACCGTGGGGCCAGCGGCGGGAGTGTCGCTGGGATCAGATCAGATCATTTGGGACCTGGACCTGGACCTGGCTTGGCTTCTCCCTGGGCTGGCGATGCGAGGTGGATCATCGCGATGCTGGGTGCAGGGGGCGCTGGATCGGGGGTAGGTGATCTCGGGGGTGTCTTAGGGGAGGGGGAGAGGTCGTGTCTTGGGCGGTGGGCGAGCGTGTGTCTTAGGGGACGGGTGTGTGAGGGGATGGGGGGCTGGTTCGGTGGTGGCGTGGAGGCGTGGATGGTTTGGGGCGGACGTGCATGAGGTGGAGTGTGGGGAAGTGAGACGGGGGTCTCTGATTCCCGTTGTGGTGGTTGTTGCGAGGAAGGAAGGAACGCTGGGTGGGTGGATGGATGGATGTAGGTAGTAGGGAGGGAAGGTGCGATGGAGGGAACTCGGCTTTGGTGAGGAAGGGAAGTGCGGAAGGGAAAGGGGCGAAGACGAAATGAGAAGGGGACCGCGATGACGGCACGACGGGGAGACCGAGGGGGACTGGGAACTAGGCGGTGGGAAGGGAAGGAGCACCCGAGGCGGCGAATTCGGCAACACACCGGCAAGACTGGCGGACGGATGGACGGGAGGAATGAAGGGTAAGGGACTCACTCCGCTCGCTGGCTCGAGTAGTGACGACACAGTTTTTAATTGATGGATGAGCATGGGCATGGGTGTATGGGTAACCCAATCCATACCCATCCCCCAACAAGAACCTACCAATCCAAGCAACCCAGCAAACCCATCAAGCCAAGCAAAGCACTGGTGCACCCTCAATTTTTCCCGTGGCGTCCCATCTCGTATCCATTCCCCATTCCCTCAAATCCCGTCTCCCCGGATAATGGTTTCCCGGAAAAAGGCTGAGAGTGCGCGAGTGTGCGAGTGCCAATAATGTCGACACACATATAGCCCGAGTTGGGAATTTCAGGGAAATGTGGCGTTTTTCGTGCGCCAGTCAGTCAGCCCAGATGTACAGGGGGCAGGGGCAGGGGCATGGGCAGTGAGGAGGGGTGGTATGATGATGTGGTACTGCAGTTTGTGGTCGTCGGTGTCGTTCGTCGGTGTCGTTCGTCGGTGTCGTCGTCGACGTGGATAGCTACTATGCGACGACGGCGACGACGAGTATACGAAGACGTTCAAATAACCCGCAGTACCTAACACAAAGCCGTCCTGTGTAACCCCAACCCCCTTCTTCGATCAGAGGGGAACACGTGCAACCCTCACACACACACACACGACCTCACTCAGCCTCCCCCAATCGCAGTACTACCACACCACACCAGCTCTCCTGTCAGGCACCACACCAGCCCGTGACGTCAACAGGGTCTCTCCCACCTCCCCCCATCCCCCATCCGTCCTAGCCGCATCTGCAGCGATGGCCGGATCTAGACTTTCGCCGGGGAGTGGGTTGGTGGGTTTGGTTGGTGGTGGGTATGTGCGGTACGTATCCCCTTCTGGGCCCATGCCCATGGAGTGCAGGCATACGGAGCATCATCCATGACCCATGCCCTTGCCCTTGCTCATCTGTCGCCTACTCTGTACTGCCCATTCAGCATCTGTCTATTACTGCCATATTTGTGTGTGCACATCTTATCCTTACCATCCTTACCTTAATCATACACCCATACACCCATACACCCATCCATCCATCCATCCATCCCTTCATACACCAGACTCCAACTCCAAGTATACACACCGTACCACCCCCGTACTCCCTCCCCTTCGTAACTGTAATCGCAACTACACTTCCTGCCTCTCTCCCAACCGGGGAGAGGGGTCACCACCAGTACCAACACACTACCCACCCACCCGACTCCACCCACCACCACCGGACCCCCCGAGTCCGGGTGCACGTACACAACGCACGTACACAACGCACGTACAGTAGACGGGGGGAGGATGGGAAATGGGGGATGGGAAATGCGTAGAGGGGGATGGGAATTTCGGTCTTTGGTGGTGGTGGGAGGGGGGAGGTGGGGACGACAGGGGCGGAGATGTGGGTGAGACTCCCGGAGATGGCTCCAGAAGCAGTGGTGGGTGGTGGTTATAGGTGTAGTGGTGGTGGTGGAAGGGGAAGGAGAAGTATGTATGCGTGTCTTGCACAGTGTGTTTCTGAGGGGGATAGATAGAAGAGCGTGTGTATGTGTTGTGTTGTGTTGGTTGTGGTGTGGTGTGTATAGTCTGATGTCGCCGATAGATTCTAGCCACTTCAACGCCGACTATACGTGGTTCCTACCACCACCGTACTACCGACCTACCCACCGTACCACCGTCCCGTCTCCGTCTCCGTCCCCATCCCCATCACCCATGGGCCTCACTCGTCCGCCCGCCCTCCTCCCTTTCAATCGCCGCCCCAAACTAACCTAGTTCTTGGCGATGAGACGGGTGGTGCGGGTTGTAGGGTCTTGCTAGCAGGCACTCTGCTCCTACTGATAGATGGGGCGGCGGGGGAAGGGGGGGACTAAACCACATACAGCCGGCATCGCTTGAGCTTCTCATTGGCTGCGGCGTTTGGGGTTGGAAGAGTGCCGTGGGAAGGAGGTGGGAAGTGGGGCGGGAGAGAGAGAGATAAACAGGTGGGCAGGGATTGGATGGGTGGGGAGAGGGGAGGTAGGGTGCTGTGGTGCTGTGGTGCTGGACGGCGAGTGGAGGGAGAGACGCGGTAAGGGGTGGGGAAGAAGAATTGGCGTGGACGATAGTGCGTGCGGCTAAGGGGGAGCTATTTGGGGGATAGATGGGTCCGGTTTGTTTGCTCGATGGGGTGATATTTTTGCATGTTTTGAGAGATGGGAGATTTTTGTGGTAGAGGGGGGTTAGTTAGGTGGGAGGATGGGGATTTGGGGGGGAGGGGGGGGGGGGGCAGCCTATGGGAAAGGGGGGGAAGGCATGATGTTGTTGTTTAGTTGTTGGGGTGGGAGGTGGGAGGGGGTGAGGATGAGTGTGAGAGTGAGTGTGAGTGTGGGTGTGACGTCAGTGTGTTGGGAGGGAGGGATCGTGCGAGGGGGGGAGGGTGAGGGAGGGTGAGGGAGGGTGAGTTGTGATGGAGTGATGATGGGTGATTACTCATTGTGTCGTCGTGCGATCAGGCACAGGGTGTGTGGCACAGGGGAAGGGAGCAGAGGAGGGGACCTGGCAGGATAGGATGACAGGATTGTGATGGGATCTGTATTCTATCATATTCGAGGTGTGTAGTGGAAGTGTGTGTGTATGGAGTGAAATGAAAGGAGAGGATGTATGTATGTATGTATGTATGTATTGTCGCATTCAGAGTATTGGGTGTGAGTGGTGTGAGTGTGTAGATGGTGTATAGGCTTAGAGAAGTGGTGTGTGTGTGCCTGTATGTGTGTGTCTGTCTCTGTGTGTATTCGTATTGACTCGACTCCAATTGTTGCAGTTGCATTTGGAGCATCGTCCGTTGGCTGTAGCAACAACAGGCCTGAGAACACTGTCTTATGTGCATACACACACATACACACCCAATATAGACGGCCAACACACGCATACCCACGCATACAGAATACACACATACACCCATCATCCCCATCTCCTCCCTTGCCTTACACCCATATTGCCAAGACTGCAAGCCAAGACTGCAAGCCAAGACCCAGGTCAGCTCAGCATGGGAGAGGTCTGGGAGGGAGGGGTATGCGACAGGGGAGGTACTTTGGGAATCGACAACAACCGACAGCAATCGACAGCAATCGACAGCAATCAGTCGGATGATCGGCGATCGACAGTCTGCCCACGACTCGCCATGCAAGACAAGCGCCAACTAGCTCAACTAGCTCAACTAACTGATCGCCCCTCTTGTCTCTTGTCTCTTGTCTCTCGTCGCCGCCGCCGCTGTCGTCGCTCGCTCGCTCGCTCCTCCCCCGCAACGCCAACGCCAAACGCCGACGACCACCTCCTAGCTAATCTAATCCCTGCGCATCATGACCTGACATTCACTCAATATTGACTGTCCAAACACATAGATCGCTGCCCATAACCACAGTCCAAGGTGCCATGGTAAGGTAGGTAAGCCTACCAATCAATTGTGTGACTCCTCCTCTTCATCGCCGAATGACGGCATTGACACTTTTGACGGTATTGACACCTTTGACAGATATCTGTCAAACGCCGGCGTGGGAAGCTATCTCTTTATCCATCCATCGAGTGTGAGTTAGCTTGCACGTGTTCCATCCAAGGCTTCTATTTACTGTTTACCGTCGTACAAAAACGATTAAACGTTCGATAGACTCACTCACCTCACTCACCTCACTCACCTCACTCAAACTCACACATACAACGCCCGACCAACCGACCAACAGCCATGCCTGGACCGAGATGGGCTCCCTTCCAAAATCTCAAGAGGTGCGGGCTTGGCTAGGTACCATGCTGCGGAAGTATGGTACGTACTTTCCTTGGTGCGTGTGGTGTCGTCGTACCATGGCAAAGTACGTACCGCGCCCTCGAACCACCACTTGAAGATCTTCGTATGCATGTAAGTCCCATTTTAACGTTTGCGCCCGTCGTACGCCTGTCCCTGCCAACCTCTGGTGGAGGAGGAGCATCCAATAGAGGTAGGTACTGGGTTTGTACTACGGAGTGACCTCCATACCACGCCATGATCACCGCTTACTGCTAAGTAACTGTAGGGACCGACCGGTAGCCAGGGCAGGGGGGGGAGGGAAGAGTCCACTATCTGCAGCAGGCAGCATGGAGCATACACCGAAGACACCATACCACACCACATTTCACTTGCTGCAGAACCACAGATCAACAACAACAACAACAACAACAACAGCAAATAGCAGCAGAAGCAGACACCGTTTGACTCGAGTCAAGTAATGATCTATCACCTATCACTCTTCACCCCTTTTGTCCACTCCCTTATTGTGGCGCTCTCATGCTTCCCTCCTGCAGTAAGGGAGATTTCCTTCTATAAGGGGCCTGCATTTTGCGATATATGGCGGGGACGGGGAGAACAGGTAGAATTGGCAATCACAGCCTGCATGCATCTGAGAGAGAGTGAAGCCCCCCGAATGCTGTGAATAGCCCCGTTTTGGGAGAGGGATGCAGCAGTGATGGGGATAGGATCAGAAATGCCTGCTCCCCGTGATGATGAAGAACCCCGTTTGTCTACCGGAGGGTGCAAGAATGGGCAGGCACAGGTAAAAGACAGGCAGGCACAGGGAGGTAGGGACGTAGGGAGGGAGGCAGGATAGGCAGCAACTCCCTCTTTCCCCGTGGATGCCCTGATCTTTCGGAGATCCCCATTTTTTGGTGTATACAATCGTACCATTATTATACTATCATCATCACCATACCATGGGTCCAGATAGTAGTGCTTTCTCCTTTTTTACTCTACAACGAGTAAATCCGACGATTAATATACTATACTCCAAACAATACTTACTCTAATAATAGTAAACTCGATGATTACCACTATACTCCAATACTCCAATACCCAAATAGTACTTACTCTAACAAGAGTAGACTTGACTCTTATCACCACAATACTCCAAAGAAGTACTCACTTTAATACCTTCAAGTTGCTGTGCACTCTCTCGACTATCGATCTTGCTACTGTAACTAGCAGCAGTCAGCAGTCAGTAGTTAGTAGTTACTAGAACCACTTTATTAGAGCAGCTACCACAGCAGTTACCACACAAAAACTCCTACAACAAACTACTACACAGCTACTACACTAGATACTACAGCAACTACTACACCACCTACTACTCCAGCTACTACTCCAGCTACTAGATCACTCAACACTCACTCAACACTCAACACTCAAACTAACGTAAAAAGACAGATAGACAGACATACAAACACACAAACGCACTCTACTAAAATCCTCACACGCCACTTTGATGGCCCCTCTTTCCCTCCTAGTCCACCACCCTCTATCCCTACCCCCCCCCCCCCCCCCCCCCCCCCCGGTCGCCCATCTCTCTCTCCCCATACCCATAATAAATCCCCCATCGCGCATCGTACATCGCCCATCGCACATCGCCCTTTCTTACCTTGCCCCATCGACCATCGACACATCGTCCCATTACTTTCGAGCTACTTTAGTATACCCACTCTGTACCTAGACTCGACCCATGCTCCACCCGTACTCCACCCATGTTATACCCATACATTACGCTTTATGCTTTGCACCTTAACTAGTGTCTTGTACGTACATCTTGTATCCCTAATGTACTCCACCGTACTCCACCGTACCTAACTACTCAAAACTACTGCTATACTAACTCTATACTTACACTTAACTTACTTACTTACCTTACCACCATCACCACCACCACCATCACTGCCACACTACTCACAACCCTCCTTCCTCCCCACCAGCCCTGCCCGAACTATCTGCCCACTTCACTTTGACACCCACTTTACCCTCTCCCGCCGACATTCACATTCTATAAGAACGCAGCCACCCCGTCAGCCGGTCTCATAGGACGCCGCTTAAACCCACCACCAGCACCACTCACTCATTTTCCACACTCACTCTCACCAAGCAGTTCAGCTCACTCTCTCACCAAGCTGTGAGTATCACATCACATAACACACAAAACGCCAACATGGCCTCCAACCCTCTCCGGATCCGCAACAAGTCCGGCCGGGACATCGACATCCTCTGCACCGGCATCACCAGCAGCGGCCTTGCCTCCTCGCCCGTCTCTCCACGCACCCTCCCCAGCCCCGCCACCGCCGCGCGCCCCTCGATCCCCGAGCGCCGCCGCGCCGGCCCCTGGCAACCCGCCGACCTCAGCCTCTCCCTCCGCCACCGCTCACCCCACCGCTCGCCCATCCACCTCCCCCCCCTGGGCGACCACCACCGCGCCCCCGGCCCCGACATGGGCCGCCGCAAGTCGCACTGGGACCTCAGCAGCGCCCGCGACGACGTCGTGCCCGAGTACGCACATGACCCCTTCGCCGCGCCGGACATGCGTGGGCCGCTGAGCTCGACGTCGCTCGGCCCGGCCGCAAGGGACTACTACCAGCAGATGGGCGAGGACAGGAGGCACTCGTACCACGACGGCATGATGCGGCGGCACGCACGCCAGACGTCGCCGCCGACGCCTCAGCTCTTCCGCTGCGGCTCGAGAGACAGCATCGCCACCGTCGACCCCGTCTCGCCGTCCACCCCGCGCGACGCCCTCCCCGAATACCAGTACCCGCCCACCCGCCACGCATCCTTCAGCTCCATGACCGGCCACGCAGGGTCCATGTACCCCGACCCCACGCAGTTCGAGCAGCCCGGCTCGCGCCACTTCGACGGCTACGCCAAGTCCTCTCAGGTGCCCCTCCCGCGCTTCCCAGGCACCCTGCCATCGCCCCACGGCGTCCCGATGCTCGCCCACCACTACCACGAGCAGCACTACCACGACCCCGCGGCCGCCGCCTACGCCGCCTCGCAGGGCCACATGGTGCCGCAGATCCCGGCCTTCGCGCCGCCGCCAGCAACCACCGTCACGGCATCAGGCACGAAGCGCTACCACTGCCGCTACGCGGACGCGGTGGGCTGCGAGAAGACGTTCACGACGTCGGGCCACGCGTCGCGCCACTCCAAGATCCACACGTGCGAGAAGGGCATCCAGTGCGCCTTCGCCGGGTGCCCGAAGAAGTTCACCCGCGCCGACAACATGAAGCAGCACCTGGAGACGCACTTTAAGGACTCGCGCCGCCCAAGGCCGTCGTCGTCGTCGTCTAATGGGGTAGGTGCGAGCCGCCGCGCGATGAGGAAGAATGCCAGTTCGGCGTCTGTGGCGATGCGCCGCGAGGGCCGTGGCTTGAGCCGCGACATTATGCGCTTGGAGGCGAGGCAGAGCCAGGAGGTGAGGTGGGCGCAGGGCCGTGGGGTGAGGGGGGTCAGTGTGGGCGTGGGGAGGGATAATGAGGGGCTTGATGCGTTGGCTGCGGCGGTGGCGGCGCATGAGGAGAGCGATGAGGGGACTCCGGGGCCGGGGAGGGTGTAGGGTCTTTTGGGCCTTGTTATCCCTTTTCGATTTGTGGCCTTTTTTTTTTGGTCCCTTGCCCTCTTCTGTCCCCTTGGTGCCCGATTCTTGAGGTTTTGCGCCCTGTGACGTCTTTCTTCGGTCGACTGACCTTTGGGGTTGCGTGGTTTAAACCACCTTCACCGTCTTCATCGCTTCATCGTTTTTGACTTCGAATAACTGGCTTATCATCACCCTTACACTTTTTATTACACCACGACTTTTTTTATTATGGGCGTCCTCAATCTCTTCGATCGGTCGGTCGTTGATTTACACTCGCGTGTTCCTGTGCGACACCACCTTTGGTTGGTTGGTCTGTCTGGCCATGTTGGTGTGTTTGGGGGCTGTGCGACGTGAGTTGTCACCCCACCATTTCAATCAGACCAGATCAGATCAGATTCAAACCCCGCACTTTTTGTTTCTTTTTGTCGGACACACACTACCGGACGAGACAACCCGACGATCGATCGATTTTGATGGGGATGTGGATGTGGACGCCACAGCGGCGGCGGCGGCAGTATTGCAGCCAACCAGCGATTTGAATTTTTTGGGAAAAAGAAAATATGGGCAACAAAACAAAACAAAACAAAAAAAGATGTGATTTATTGGGAATGGCGTTTGGATTGGATTGGATTGGATTGGATACTTTGATTTTTGGTGTTTTGGGTGGATCGGATTCCTGGGTTTTTAAACCTGGAGTTTTTTTTTACTTTTGGTGGCTCTTTGTCTTGGGGTTTTAACAATGGTGTTTTTTGGGAAAGGCATGGGGAATATCCGGTGTATCAACAACAACAACGGGACACAGACGACACACGACACGGCGGGTGCATTTTGGCGCTGGGCTGGGAGGCTTACTATTGTCTTAACTTGGGTGGTATACGGCGTTATAACACGGATGGGACGGCGGCTTTTATGCCAACTACTTACTACTACCACTTTTCTGTTTCTGGGCGGGAAATGAAAAGGGGGGTGTTTTTTACTGGCGAAAAAGCGGTGTCTGGGTGGTGGCTCTATTGTCTGTCTTTTTTTTTTTTTAATTCTCAGAAAACTTTGTGTGCGCTTCTTTGGAATTATTACCCTTTTTTGTGTGTGTGTATCCTGTACCTCTCTTCATTCTTTCGTGTGTGTCTTGTATTTTTTTTTTTCATGGTGGTGTATCGGGATGGGAGACTTTGCTTGCTGGATGGCAGCTTGGTAGCTTGGTCGGTCGGTCGGTTGGTGGTGTTTTGTATTGCTTTCAGGCATACCTTTTTTATAATGTTTTATCCTTTTAATCCTCTTCCTTTTTCTGTTTTTCGAGGGGACGAGACGAAAAGAAGATCACTTTGTTTTTTTTAAAACGGGTATGAGCTCACGCTCCATTGGGGGTGTTTTGGGTGGTTATTATGTATTTTTTGTGTGCGTTTTTGATCACTCCGTCTGCCTTTTCTCTCTTTCGCCCGGTTTGAAGGGTGAAGAAGAAGACGTGTATTTTTTGGGGGGGGGGTATGTTTATAGCGCGCGCCACAGCGATGATGGGCAAGGGACATGAGCTTGTATGCACGCATGTTCGTTTGTTGGTTTGTTTGTTTGCAGGAATGTATGCAGGTTCGTACGCAGGCTTGTACGCAGGCTTGCTTGCTTGTTTGTTTGTATGCATGAATGCATGAATGCATGTATGCGTAGGCAAAATGGTGGGGGGGATGGAGAATTAGAATTAGAATTAGAATTCTACTTTTGCCCTGCTTATACTTCTGACTTCTGACTTTTGACTTTTGATGTGAAGTGTGTTGATATGATAAACTTGTGACTTTGTGTAGATTCTTGGGGATGGGAATGAGGAGGAGTGGTAAACCCTGTAGAGTACAACCCCATCCATCTCCACACTCTCCCTTTCTCCCCCCCTCTCCCGCCTCGAGTACTTCAACTTCAGGGGGGCTAAAATTTGAACTATATAGAACGGCCATCTCCCCCCCCCCACCAAAAAAAAAAAACATACAACAGGGGTATTCCCTGGTAGCCACCCATCCAACTACTACTCCACCAATTCTCAAGCAAAACACCTAGATAAATAAGTCAAGCCAGCACCATCCGGGCTAGTGGGTGAGCTTCACACGCCGCGCCCTTACCCCTTATTTTGAGATGGGCAACCAATCACCACCCACCTCGACTACTTCGGCCACGGCGAAGGAGGGTCGATTTTTGATCGATGTGCTGCAACGCTGTGACGTTGGATGCATGCAGGTGAGTGTGATAGTCGATCCGGCTAGCTACCGGGAGTTCGGGGAAGTGGACGACATCATGTTTGGTATATTGTGCGTCCTTATAGAGTCTACATTGAGCCATGATCTTGGGCTATCTATTGATATGAATGTAGACGACTACACGAACAGAGATTTAGTATTTAAAGATTACAATGCTATGTTGGTTCTATATGCTGCGCTATATGTTGTACTATACTGTGCCTCTGTTCCGTCCATATAGTTCACAAGTGATACGCTTTGACTGTACCAAATCCCCTCCAGCTTCCACACTTCCGTGCTAAGCCTCAATCACAACCTTCACCACCACCCTCCCCTCCCCATCCCTCCCATTCTTCGCCAAAACAAACGCCTCCTCCGCCTTATCCAACCCCCTCTTATGCGTAATCAGCTCATGTATCCTCGGCAGCTTCCCACTCGAGATCAGCTGGATCGCTGTCGGGTACGTATTCGCATATCTGAAAACGCCAATAATGTCGACTTCCCTCAGCGCAGCAGCACCCAACGGCAGAGTCTGCACGGCCCTTCCCATACCGATGAGCACGATTTTCCCACCGGGTTTCGACGCGTATATCCCCGTCTGCACACAGCTCGGCACGCCCGTACACTCGTACACCCTATCGAACCCACGCACGCCAGCCGCCTCCGCGATCTTCGCCGCCAGGTCCTGGGAATCTTTAAGCACTTCCTCGATCTCGGTCTTGATTGGTCCTCGCGGGATCAGGAACGTTTTCGTAGCCAATCCGAGCTCCTTTGCGATTTCAAGACGCGCGGAGTCGATGTCGGCAACTACCACTTCGCTCATATCTTGTGCTCGCAGAACGGCTGCAGTGAGAAGCCCGATTGCGCCGGCGCCGAAGATGAGTGTTTTGCCGCCGGGGGGCGCCTGCGAGCGGTTCACGCCGTGGATGGAGACCGAGAGGGGCTCAATGAGAGCAGCTTGGTCGAAGGTGATATTTTCCGGGATCCTACTCTCTTGTCAGGTCTCTACCCCCCACCATGTTAAAATCTTTGCAGCTTGCGAGAAACATACCTGTGGCACAGATCCGCGGGGTGGTTGACCAGCTCCGCCAGCGTACCATTGGCGTGCGGAAACGTCTTTGCGCTGCTCTTGAAGAGCATCGCCTCGCAGATGTTATAACGTCCTCCCTTGCACAGCTCGCAGGTTCCGCACGCCATCCCGACTTCCAGGGCTACTCTGTCGCCCACGCTCAGCGTTGTGACTGAGGAGCCTGTGGCGGTTACGGTTCCGGCGGACTCGTGGCCGAGGCAGAGGGGGGCGAGGACGGCGAAGGCGCCGTTGCGGAAGTCGTCATAGTAGTGGAGGTCTGAGCCGCAGATGCCGGTGCTGTGGACGGCGACTTGAACTTCGTTGGGGAGGGGGCTTTGGATGGAGCTTGTTTCCTGGAGGGCTATTAGTTAGAGATGGCGAGTTGACTGTAGAGGCGCGGTAAATACCAATCGGAGATCCTTGCTTCCATGGAGCATGAGGATCTTGTTAGGTGTGCTTGTGGCCATTTTGTCACTTTTTTACAGAACAACAGGGAGTTGAGAATGGGAAAATGAGAGAGCAATTGAGAAAGCGCTGAAGGTGATCCCACGAATATGCAAAAAAAACATTGATCTTCTAAATCACTAACTGTCGGGAGTTCTTGACACCAGCACATATTCAATATTCGGCCTTTGAATCTTTGGCAGCAAGGCCGATCATGGCTAAATGTGGGCAATGACGAGGGGTAGTGGGGTTCGTTCCGGCATCGGTTATTGAAGTATCGTCCACTCGGGTACTGTACTGTACAACCCCACCATCGTCAAGCTCTCACTGTTTACGATTGTTAAAGAGATAAGTCTGCTCTTACGTTTTACGTTACTCAATGAGAATAAATTAATCGCGGCCCCATACTTCTCCCTCCGTTGTATTGACATCGTTTGTGCCTTCTTGCGTGCCTCACTCTAAATCCGATCTTCAAGATTTTATGCTTCAAGAGCAAACCCAAGTCAGGTCTATTTGACTCAACCCTTAGCAAATTAAAATGTCATATTTAGATGGCCTCTTTGGTCTACAAGGCCAATTAGCTCTTATTACGGGCGGTACAAGAGGAATCGGGCAATCTATGGCCCTCGCCCTCGCTCGATCAGGCGCAGACATCCTCCTCGTTCAGGTTCGCATTGATATAGTCCTCCCTACAAAAACCACCCTCTGACTTCGTCGCAGCGAGACACTACCAACCAAAGCACACACGACCAAATTACAGCACTCGGGCGTAAATGCACGATATACACTGCAGATCTTGCTTCACAGGAGTCGGTAGCAGGCATTCTTCCAAGAATCCTCGCCGACGGCCACAAAATCACTATTCTCCTCAACTGCGCCGGCATACAGCGCAGACACCCATCTGAGAAGTTCCCATCGAATGACTGGGATGAAGTTCTACAGGTCAACCTCACAACCGTCTTCACCCTGTGCCGTGATGTGGGCGCGCACATGCTCTCGTGCGAACCCGATTCTACCGGTCGTCGCGGATCTATCATCAACATCGCATCGCTCCTCTCCTTCCAGGGTGGGGTCACAGTTCCAGCCTACGCAGCTTCCAAAGGCGGAATTTCACAACTCACGAAGGCTCTTTCGAACGAATGGGTATCAAAGGGCATCGCTGTTAATGCAATTGCTCCGGGATACATCGATACCGAAATGAACAGTGCGTTGATCGATGATGAAAACCGAGCCGCAGGTATTTTGGCAAGGATTCCGGCAGGGAGGTGGGGGAAGCCGGAGGATTTTGAGGGGGCTGTGGTATTTTTGGCAAGCAGGGCGAGTGGGTACGTAAGTGGAGAGTTGCTGACTGTGGACGGGGGTTGGATGGGAAGGTAAATAAATAAAAACATGGTGGAATGAATCAATCTCAAAAGAAACCCAAGGAGAAACCCCAGGTGATCATTGATTCTCTTCTAGGCAACTCCCTCATATTCAAAGTTGCCATCCTCACCTCCGGAGCCCGCGCTTGATCCTTGGACGATTCCCATCTTCAATAACTACATGTTATTGTGGGATATTTCCAGATTGCGAATGCCAACTATTGCAGCACATCGCCACAGAATTTGAGCCGTCCAACCTAGCAGTAACGACAATAGGAAAATCCTGATCTGTTCGTTGCTGGAGCGAATATGCCAATTCGCTATCATGAACCACTAAGTGCGGTCGGTTAAGAACTTCAACTCCGTGAAATCGCCACAATATGTGAAGGTACCTAATTAAAGGACTAAATACCCCATTCCAACATAACAATTGTCGTAGACAAGGATAGCGCCCTTTAGCTTCCAAGTGCCATGATGGAGGCCTTTCCTTGCCACTCTCCATGACTCTCCGCAGGATTAATGCGTTTAAAAGAATCGATTCAAATCATCATCTAGCCAGCCAAGTTCGTTCCAAGTCATGCTTCCGCGTCTAGATGCCTGAGCAAATTGCTGTACGTTATTGCTGCTAAAGTTAAAATCTATTGGGTCTGGCTCTCTGGTCAAAAACTCGCCCACTGCTTGCAGATCAAGCCATGAGAATTCGTCTGGTACACTAATGGGCGGTCGTTGCACTGTCAATGCTGGATGAGTATCTGGGACGGGAATCGTTGTTCCATCCTGCTGGGCCACTCCTTCATCTGTTCGACGCCATAATAGTTCCAACAGTTGTGCATATCGTGACCCAAATTCGCATGGTCGTATACTTCCAGCTCGTAGTCGTGAAATGGAATCTTTAATCATCCGTCGAACGCCTGCCTTCTCCTGCGATCCTAGAACACCAAGAGACCAAGCTTTGTATAGGAAAACTGCCGCGTTTACACAATACCTATCGTATATTAGAGAGCGCCAACAAGGACGGGACGAGTCATAAGTCTGCAACAATAAAAACATGTGGAGTTGTGGAAAGGAGTTGTGGAAAGGGATTCAGATTGAAAGGAGACCATACAATGAAAATCTCATGGGAAAATGGCGAAGGCTAGTATCGGGATGGCTGAAGTTGTTTACGACTGTAAGCAAGCATTTGGCGGCGTCGATAGATTCGTATATAAACCTCACGTCTGGTAGAGCGCCGACAAGACCTAGAGCGCTCTCTTCAACGCCTAAAGTCTCCCTGTTTTTGGAGGATATCGTGCGAAATGTAGTTGCTTGAAATGCATAGGCACTGTTGTATAAGCGGAGGTACTCGTAGGTCATTTGTAGTGTTATCTTTAGGTTCGGAGAGCCTTGGTACACAGAATGGTTAGTTTACTCTGAAAGTAGGCAGTTGAGGTTATTTAGATGGGAAGGCTATGCGTGTTGACTTACAAGTTAACGTTCCCCAGACACTTTTCCAGCTGTTGATTGCAGCTCTGAAGTCATCAATGTACTTCACGTAATTACCCACTAGCATCATCTTCACGCTGCTGCCCATACCTGAGTACAATATATCATGGACGTTTCCGAAAAGTTGGGTTAGCTCGAGCGTAGCTTGAAAAATACTGGCGTGATCATCATCCGTTGCCGATTCAGGCTGCAGAGTTGGATGTCTGCCTGGGCCAGAAACGGGGCCAGGCCCTCGAGACCAAAAGGCTCGTCCAATTCGTACTGAAATTTGTCGGTCTGAAATGTAGCAGGCTGTGAGCGCAGTCAGCTATGAACCCAATGTACCAAACAAAACCATATGTAGCCTCGTGAATCATTTCTGCCATGGAGAAGAACTCGAAGAAATTTCGCTACAAAAATTGCTCAGCACTCACCAGCCCAAGCCAACCTGCGACGGTTATAATGAACCATTTTCTCTTCGTCGTCATTCTTGAAAGATGTCCTATCCAACCTCAAATAGTAACCTATTCGGAGGGCTAAGCCAACATGCATCCAAGCCGCCAAATCCTCTTCTCCACAGCCAACTTCCTTGACATTAGACAGGGCGCTTTGAGGCTCCCATTCAGCCAGTAATAGCAATGCTTCGACCGCTTCGACGTCGCATCTTTTCCCCACGGAAAGCTCTGATACAAGTTGGTTCATATACTTCGAGCAGTTCTCAAAGACCTTCGAGTCATCTGGTAAATCCTTTGCAGCGACAGTGATCATTGCCGTCAACAGATGCGGTTCGTTCTGTGCCGTATCTGCTAGAAAAGCAGTGTCAAGCGATCTTTTGGGGGTAATTGGAAGATATGGATGATATAAAGCTGCAAATCTGAATATCTATCAGCCTCAAATATTGGTGGTATTTAATTAATAGCAGTACACTGGAATGATTACCTGTGAACCAGCGCAATAATTTGATCTTGGCTAAGTAGCTGCATGGTAATTAAGTGATAAGGTATGAGGTTCGTGCTTGCCGTGTACTGGGTTCCGGGCAATTGACCTCCCATATCGCCACCGTGAGTCTGAAAAGTATAGTCTTGATATGGTACTCGCTGGTGGTTTTGAGAAGTAGAATTCTCGGACATTTGTGCTGCTGCCGCATTCTCTGCAGCCTGGCTCAAGAAGTTGAGTGCCTCGGAGGTGTTATGGAGGTTTGTAGATGCAAATGTATCTTCTATCGCCGCTGCCATATTGGAGCTCGGCGAAGGTAATATCTCATTTGTCCCATGCCGTTGTAAATGTTGCTGCTGGTGCTGCTGCGTGTCATTATAACCCGAGGACGACGGAGTCTGCCCCAAGTAGGTCTGTTCATATATTTCTGAGTTCGGGGCATGGGCAGAGGTTTCGTTCGCGATACTTTGGGCTGGAGAAGTGGTATCTGGGATGGCTCTTGGTCTTCGTATTCGTCGTCCGCCTCGATTCGAGCCTCCGAGTATACATTCAGCTCCATCCCGTTCGCATCGCTGGCAACGAAGTGTTCCGGCAGCTCCATCTCCGTCTCTAGAATAGTCACATCTTAGTCTAAGTGATTCAGAGGCTCATAAGTGCCATATTGCCATGTTCGAACATGTGCAAATCGTGCCAATGATGTATCCCATTTATTACTGGCAACATACTTTCGAGGTTTGAAGACGTCACTGGCTAGAAAGCCACAGCCTACAGGCCAAAGAAAAACAAAATAAGGCACTTACAAGTTACATTTAGACTTCCGTTGACGGCATCTCAAGCACGCCTTCGAAATGCGTTTTTGCGGCAGCGTACGAATACTACTGGACCGAGCGTCATCGTCAGTTGGAGTAGGCATTGGAACTTTTCAAGGGTGCTATGGAGCCCGGTACACCGAAGACAAAAATAAACAGTGTATCCTCTTCAGTTCTCCATAATAAGTTGGTATTTCGCATGAAGAACAGCGTTTCCTATCGTCAGATGCCAGATGCCTGAACCCCCGTATCCACGCTAGTGTGCAGTGCAGAACACTATCAGTCCGACCTTGGGGTCAATCGGTGACTCCATCGGCAAACGCGGAAACTCCGAATAGCCGACGGCATGGACCCCTCTCTCCAATCTCACAATAGCCGACTGCGGGGACCCTTGCAATCTTCCAATGGCCGATGGCATGGATCCCTGCAATCTTTCATATGCCGACAGCATGGACCATCCCCAATGACATCAAACCGTGGGATTTGTAAATTTAGAGGGGACCGGAAACGGAGACATATTTCCGAACAAGGGTCTATGAGGACCTCTCTCCCCAAATACATTTTACTTCCATTCTTTCTTCCTCGTTCTCTCAAAAGTCTTCCTAGATACCCACCGAATTTCCAGTTTCCATCATGACGACAACCAGCGCATTGCTCATCGGAGAGATTACCCATGTTAAGAACGAGTGGGAATCTTTGGCACCAGCGATCGACCTGAAGGTATGCGGGCTTAGAATTACTGTTTTAAGCTCGATCTTTTGCACTGACACTTCATTCGTAGGAGTACACAGAGGGCGGCCGAAAACAATTCCTTGAGAACTGCAAGAGCGGCGAATACGATTCGGTCAAGGCCATCTACAGGAGCAATGTTTCAACATCGGTGAGTGTTCCCACGGGATTGGTCGAGTTGCAGCTTGTCTGACTGTTTTAGGTCACTGGGCCTTTTGACGATGAATTAGTAGCCGTCCTTCCTCCTTCCGTAAAATATATCTGCCACAACGGAGCTGGATATGATAACATCGATATCCCTGCCTGCACAAAGAAAGGTGCGATTCAAAAGCCTTAAAGTCTAGCTTCGGGCTGCTAATAAAACACCAGGAATCTCTGTTTCGAGTACGCCGCAAGCCGTCGACAATGCTACCGCAGATATCGCAACCTGGTTAATGATTGGAGCTTTAAGAAGAATATCAATTCCATATTTCGCAATTCAAAACAGTAAGTCTTGCCCACATATGACCCCATATACCAATTTTTAACTCCTCTCTAGATCAATGGAGAGGTGCGGCAGGCCTAGGCTATGATCCACAAAGGAAGGTCCTTGGCATCCTCGGAATGGGTGGCATTGGAAGGGTGAGCAAGACAGATCCCAATCCCTATTATATGCACTGATAATATTGCAGGCCCTGGCACAAAGAGCTCGTGCACTCGAAATGAAGATCATCTACCATAATCGAAAGCCGCTTTCCCCTGAACTGGCCGGAGATGCAACCTATGTCTCATTCGATGAGCTTCTCTCCCAATCAAACGTCATCAGCCTCAATCTCTCCCTGAACGCATCAACTAGGCATATCATTGGCTCAAACGAATTCGAGAAAATGAAGGATGGAGTTGTCATCATCAATACTGCAAGAGGCCCATTGATTGATGAGGCTGCTTTGGTGGCTGCACTTGAGTCTGGAAAGGTTTTCTCAGCTGGTCTTGATGTCTTTGAAGAGGAGCCAAAGGTCCATCCTGGATTGTTGAATAACGATAAGGTTGTTATTCTTCCCCATATGGGTACATCTACGTTTGAGACCCAGGCAAATATGGAGCTTCTGGTGCTTGCGAACCTGAAGAAGGCAATCAACGAGGATAAGCTTTTGACCCAGGTATCTGAGCAGGTCGGGCCGCAATCCAACTTATAGATGTTCTGTCACCTGTAATAAACATAGCTAGATATGTTTTATTATACTCGATAGAGGAGTGATGTGTCGAAATGAACTGATATCTCCTAATACATTGAAAAAAAGTGTTCATCATCATTATAGAAAGTAAGTATCATCGGGCAGCTTGCGATGCAATTAACTCTATAGAGTAAACTTTCTCAATATCTGGGGCTCTTTGCCGTTTAAAATATTTCATCCACTATGTAACATAGTGTTCGAAATAGACGCTGTATATCAAAATAGGCGGCATGATTAGAAACAAAATCGTCAGCCAGCTAACAAATATCATATCTAGCCATTCAACGCCATTGACCAACCCTAACGAGACCAATACCATGAGATGGTCCGTGGGCTTCTTGAAACTCTCCCACTTTACTCAGTTTTCTCGTTCTACCCAATCTGCACTCGGAATTGTCACCAACCAACCCATCTAGAACTTTGCACAACTACGGCATAATATTTAGGTAAGAATAGACACATATTTATGGCATAACTTGATTCTTAGTGTCACCCCATCTTGCCAAACTTATCGTTCTCCACTATGTGGTAGATTCCGTCCCCACATAAATGATGGGTACACGCTCTCCATCCCGTTAACCCCGCAAGACAGCACCCCATTTGGACACAAACATGACTCTTCTAATACGAATCACAGGTAATACTCCACGCATAACGGCACGGAGTGGGATGCGATGAGCTTGCCCAGTCTTCCAAGCCCAACGTCTCCGCCGTGATCCCATGTTGAATATGGGGGTCACAACTGATCGCAGTTCGAGGAGGTGTCACACGTATAGCGGGGTAGTTTCGAGAAATATTGGTCTATCTTCGGTGTGGACCTCTTCGGTGTGGACTAACCCGAAGTATTTACCCATAGACGATGCAGATTCCCTTCCACGTATTTATAAAACCTATTAAGTTATACATTTTTGTGTAACGTGTTTCTTCCAATCCGGCACTAGAACAAGTTTTTTAACGCACATCAATCAAGATGACTGATACACTTCTCAAGCTCAACACTGGGGCCACGATACCGGCTTTAGGTTTAGGTATTGCTTCCTATTCAATCCCCGTTTTGTTCAGACACTGAACTTACTAGGAACGTGGCAATCCGCTGCGGGCGATGTCAAGAAATCCGTCGCTCACGCTCTGAGCGTTGGCTACAAGCACATAGATTGCGCTTATTGTTACGGGAACGAGGACGAGGTCGGTGAAGGCTTGGCTGAAGCGTTCAAGTCAGGCGAGGTCAAGAGAGAGGATATTTTTGTGACAACCAAGCTGTGGTGTACATATCACACGCGTGTGGAGGAGAACCTTGATCTGAGCTTGAAGAGCTTGGGATTGGATTATGTTGACCTTTACTTGATGCATTGGCCTTGCCCCATGAACCCAAATGGTACTTTGACTCCAAGAGCTCCTTGACGATTTGTGGCTAAACATGATAACAGGAAACCACGATAAATTCCCCAAGCTCGCCGATGGGTCTCGCGATCTCGATAAATCATGGTCGCATGTTCAAACATACAAGGAGATGGAAAAGCTTCTCAAAACCGGCAAGGTGAAGGCAATCGGCGTTGCGAATTACAGCGTTAAATACCTCGAAGAGCTGCTTCCACAGGTCTCCGTTATTCCAGCTGTCAACCAAATAGAAAATCACCCATCGCTGCCCCAACAAGAGATTGTTGATTTCTGCAAAGCGAAAGGGATCCACGTCACGGCGTACAGTCCATTTGGAAGTACCGGAGGTCCAATGTTCAGTGCAGAGCCAGTACTTGAAGTTGCCAAGAGACGTAACGTCTCTGTAGGTTCAGTCCTATTGAGTTATCATAGTAGGTCTTTGTAGTACTTTTTGGTCGTTCACTGCTGATTAGCTTCAAGTTGCTCGAGGAAGCTCAGTGCTTGCCAAATCTGTTACACCCTCGCGCATCGAAGAGAACAAGAACGTCACCCAGCTTGATGCCACTGATATGGCGATTCTCGACAAATATTCGAACGAATTACAGGCTAATGGTACACTAAAGAGATATGTGTATCCTCAGTTCGGAGTTGACTTTGGATTCCCGGATAAATCTTAATTTTTATCGAATTTTTATAGACACAAAATGAGAAAAATATAGAATCCATCTTCTGAAAAACTTTCACTCCAGAATAGAAAGGATTGCGGTAATTCTGAGCGAAGTAGGGCGTCATGTGGTGGTTTTGTTGTCGCATATTCAAAATTACTTGTTGTCGTTGACCATGTTTCATGGGTGTTCTCCATTACGACTTGAAATCTGACCACAAAGAATTTCCTTTTAGGATGTAGAGGTATTGTGTGGAGGAAGTGCAGACGTTATGTACAGATTCCACTTATCGAGGTTGAATATCACAATATCCTTGTCCTCAGGAAATCTTTCATGGTAGAACTCTTGAGTTCCTCTAAAACTTCCATACGGGAAACATTTTCCGTGTGCAACAATGTGGCAACCAGAGACCATGTGACACAGTGAGGTTGGAATTTACCCGCAATGTTCCACTTGGACTTGGGAGGGAAAGTCTCTCCGGAGAAAACGTTCCACAGTGAACCAATCTAGTTGAATCAGGAAATTCCCAGCGGTAACCGATTATTTTTAGTCGCACAAGGGTCAGTTCTACAGTCAAAGAAGGCAATATTTCCCGCACAACGCAACGCAGTCGCATGAAGAGGGAAATGGAGGCAAGCCCAGATGCCGTGAGGGGCCATCAGCCTTTGTTTGCAAAGCCATGAAGCAATGTATCAGAGACCCAGATTTAAATCCTGTAATGTTTGTGTATCTTGTAGGTTCACAAATGGATAAGGTTTCAACAGAAGACGTTTATTCCACAGAATCTTGATATCATATCATAACATCTATTCATTCCTGCTTCATTTCCTCAGCCAAACTCGCGGCCAAAATGGCAGCCATAATGCATGCACCAAATTCCACCTCATCAGAGTCATGGAACAGCAAATTCCAAGCACTCGAAGACACCTCTGACAACATTGACGCCGTCAACTCCATGAAAGCTGCATCAAAATTCGATGCCGAGAAAGACAAGACGCAGTTCAGAAAATACGAGGATGCCTGCGACCGTGTGAAGAACTTCTACCGCGAGCAGCACCTTAAGCAGACCGTTGAGTATAATCAGCGCGCACGCGAAGAAATGAAGGCCAAGACCCGCGCAAAGATGACCATATGGGAAGCGATGGAGATGTTGAACACGCTGATCGATAACTCGGACCCGGACACATCCCTCTCGCAGATCGAGCATCTGATGCAGACGGCTGAGGCGATGAGGAAGGATGGAAAGCCCCGCTGGATGCAGCTCACAGGCTTGGTTCATGACCTGGGCAAACTCCTGTTTTTCTTCGGAGCTCAGGGCCAGTGGGATGTGGTTGGAGATACCTTCCCTGTGGGATGTGCGTACTCGGAGAAGATTATTTATCCAGATACCTTTATCGATAACCCCGACTACAGCCATGAGGTGTATAGTACGAAGTATGGAATCTACAAGCCTAGATGCGGACTTGACAACGTCATGCTATCGTGGGGCCATGATGAGTACTTTTACCTAATCGCCAAGGATCAGTCGACTCTACCAGATGAGGCATTAGCGATGATTCGATATCACAGTTTCTACCCGTGGCATTCAGGAGGTGCATACATGGAGTTGATGAACGAGAAGGATGAGAAGATGCTAGAGGCTGTTAGGGCATTCAACCCTTACGATTTATACAGCAAGAGTGATGATGTTCCAAGCATAGAGGAGCTGAAGGTAAGACCCACCGCTCTTGTTTGCTATTAACATTTACTAATTACCTCGTAGCCATACTATATGGAGCTCATCGACGAGTTCTTCCCGGTGAAGATAATTAATTGGTAGAATCTGGATTTATTAGTAGCTGGGCTCAGTCGCTCGGTACGGCGTATAGCGATTTGAATTCATATAGATTTTATCATTTTGAAAAGCAGACTGAATTATGGGGATATCTATTTATTATCCATGGTGCTCGCCTTTCCTTAAATCCTTCTTGCTTGTGTGCATCCCAACGCCAATGCTATGCTAAAATCCCGAATGCTATTTAATGTGAGTATCTGGAAATTTAATGGCAGTGCCAAGTTTAGGTCTTGTTTGGTTTGATCACCTCTGCAAACAACAGTGCTATTAAACTAGATCACAGCTGACACTATACACCATCGCTAGATGTGCACTCCAGCCATGACCCGAACAACTGAATCTCAACCGTATGGTTCTCATGAATCGCATGACCACGCACGCTCCAAGTCCCGCACAATCGCCCCGGTTGGGCGAGCATACTCGACCTCTAACTTATGGAGAAGGTCTATCATCCCTATTTGTTGGCCACGGTCGGTTACGTGCTCACCGCAGACAGCGATAGCCATCTGTGCAATAAGAAGTGAAGATTCGGATGGGTTGTTTGAGAGCGCAATTCCACATATTCGTATGACGATGTCTCGAATTTTTGCCGAAATGCCACGAAGTGCTGCCGCCACACCTGGTCCCAACCGAGGGACGGTTGGGTCATAGGCGATTAGTAGGATACGAGCCAGATCTAGATACAGCAGGCCGGAGACATGGGTGTCTGCTAGGTACCAGACCTGTGGAAAAACCTCTCCATTATGGTGGTTAGGCTCTTTGTAGTGGATGGACGAGAATGACAAGGGTTTGTGGGACTCCCATGAGTCCTCAAAGTCTTTCAGCTCATTCCACCTTTGAACCTTTCCGTTGCTAGAGGATAGATCTCCCCCAAAACAGAATTGCAACACATCGGCACAGAAAACAGTAAGACGGTTTGCCCATACAGTATCATCAGCCTTAGCGAATGATCTGGGCCAAGACCACGCGTCTGCTTGAAGGCGAATTGGCCGTTGTTTCATGAAGGCTGACGTTATCTCTTGCCGAAGTGCAACCATGAATGAAGCATGTTGGAGCGGTGTAACGTCTGCGGTATTGCCATTGATCGCCCTTTCAATGTGAAAGGGCGTTGATGTTTGTGTCTCTTGTGAGAAAGTCTTCCGACTTGGTGAAGATACAGCATCAACTTGGCCGTTCATAAAGATCTGAAACATATGTAAAAAGGTCTCTGACTCCTCGCTAGTAACTGAGGTCTGGTGTTCTTCGTAATATTGAAGGATTACTGCTGCTGCAAGCAAATCCTTGTCTCGAACGTGCTCAGCGTCTTTGGAGAGCTCAATGAGATATGCCAAAACCGCGTTATGATATTGTATTGCAGTTTCGGAAGTGAGATTGTATAGAGGTATACCATGATACTCCACAACACCATCTTGGTTCTTGAATCTTGGGACTTGAGCTAGATGTCTTGCGGACGCTGTGAATATTGCGTTCAATAAAGGCGGACATCGTCTGGCTCGCTGAGGTACATCAAGAGCAAAATGTCTAGAAGGATCACAAACGTCAAACTAGGTATAAGTTAATGCATGTTTTAGACACACTGACGCAGCCTAAGACTTATGGATGAGGGACTTGCCCAAGGAGCAATGAAATCCACAAAATGCCTCATTAGACATGCACACTGGGTTGTGGTCCACTAAAATGAATTAGCATAGTATATTATCCAATGTCCAAGAAAAGACAAACATCGTTAGGCCAGAAAAAGGTCCTCTTCCAGATCTCTGGCTTCAGGAGACCCGACGAGGCACTTGGTACAGTAGCTGCGGCTGAGTCTGCAAGACGTTGCTTTGCTATGTTCGAGGTCGAAATTGGACGGAGTGATGGCAAAGAAGTCGATGGAAAGGAAATTGGCGGGAGTGAAGTCGACCTATGCAAGAGTGGGGTTTCGTTTCCAGGAGAGTCATAAGCGGAGGCTGGAGCTTGTAACGATTGGTATTTGGTGAAGTCTTGTGACTGATGGAGGTTTATAGAGTCAATATCGTCGTTAGTTGTGCCACTCCTAGATGCTTGAAAGAATGTGCCTGTTTCAAGCGGGCTGAAAGCAAAAGATCTAGAAAGCTCTTGATTGATTGACGAAGTATTATGAATGGTGTTGTGGATTTCGCTCGATATTGGGTTTGAGGTTGAGGCTTTCCGAATAGTTCTGTCATATTCCTTTATTGTGACACTGGCTTCTCTTGGGGTGTCCTCCTGAGCATAATAGTTTTCAAGCTCTGGCCTTTCATCCACAAATTGTAATTTAGCTAAGACGAAAGTACTACATTAGCCAAAATGGTAAGTTGAACATCTGATATAGCAACATCAAATAGGTATGATAAATAGGCTGAGAAAAGTAAGGAGGTTGATGATAAAAAATCTTGTCTCCTAAACTGAAAAAAATGCTTGCTCTTCTTTTTGTGACCTAAGATGGTGCAGTGGATGGCGGACTTAGAAACGCGTCTCTAGAAGAAGATCCATCCTTCAATATTCCTCTGCGCCGACATGACCCGCCAAGAAATGAAGGTGTCATTCTCTGTCTTGTTGCTTGATCATTCGTAATTACACCTGTCATAATCCAATGAAGAAAATACACTTACTGTTGCTAGATTGCTTAAACCATGGCTGGTCAGTCTTGAATGCAGCATCATATCTCGCTGTCGATCCATGACGGAATTTCAATTTATCCTTGTTGCGAACACAAATCGCGTCCAGCCGATGGCACAGCTTGCAGGTGGAATCATTGTCATCAGCTGCTCCAAGTCAGTACATTTTGCACAGAAATCTAGGGTTGCGCCGAATCTGCAAGGTGCAAGTGAATTCGTGATATTTGCTACTCTTTAGAAGGAAAGGAGCTTACTCGTGCATTTTTGATGGCGCTCTAAGACAATCAGCGGATGGGATACAGTAGGGAAATGGTGTCAATCTCTTGCCTCTACAATTCTCGCAGGGATCCTCAATCTCTAGCACAGTACGAGGCATAGGGTCAGCCTAATATCAAACGAAGACGAAGTCTCGAGACATTCATACGTATCGACTGCTGAGAGCCTTTGTCGTGGGGTGTGGGGAAAATATATTGCCACTGCGAGGGGATCCCCCCGCATTTATTTTGTTGGAGCACAGAGGACCCAGACCCAGTCCCTACTAGGCTAGTTCCCCCACCTCAGCTATAACATACCACAGTACTGACCTGAGATCCTCGATCGGCGGGCTATATGAGATCACTAGGAAGATGTGAGGATAGGCTGAACTCTGGCGGATAAATGGGATTAGATATAAACTGTCATGTGCATTGACCACGACGAACAGAGTGGTATGTTTCTATGTGGACCATGTCTCGCGAGAACGTGCTGTAGCGCTCGGGGAAACCGATTAAATCACGACTACTGAAGAACCGGTTAAGCATGAGAAGCAATTGGCGATATTGGGATGTAGAACTGGCACTGAGGGAAAAGCACCCAAAAAGATGGAACAGATCTAGGCCATTTGTGCACCTTTTAGTATTGATAGACCAAACAAATACATTCACAGAGTTCTTCCCATGTAATAATATGACCCAGCACTATCATCATAAACCCAACATAACTCACTCAGCATATCATAAAGTCACCAGATGAGATCCAATCCCACAAACGCCACATAAATCGTTTCCACATGTCCGGATCGTCCCATGCGCCATAAGATGCAAAACTCCTAACCCAACACACCACTCACGGAACTCCATACCCCCCATCCTCAACCTCCGTCCCCTTCCCCTGCGTCCACCGCGCAAACGCATCGTCGTACACATCCTCCTCACAGCACGTCGCCCTAACCGCCTCACACCCCTCCACAGCACCAACCCAGCTCTCCCAGCGGCTCCCCGGCTCTGGATCCGGCCAACCGCGGAACTTCTTGAGCATGCGGCTACACCTTAGCATCCACGGCGCGAACACGACGTCGACGTGTCCGAGCGTTGCGCCCAGGAAGAATGGGCCCTCGACGTCCGCCGCCTCAACCATCTTGTTGATCTCGTCCTGTAGCGTCGCTACCGCCTCGAGCGTCTTGTCTGCTGAGCTAAACTGCAACACTGTGTAGAACGCTGGTACCACGGCGCGGTTTACGTGGTCTGCCCAGAGGCGGGCTGTGGCTCGCATGCATGGGTCGCTTGGTAGTAGGGGGATGCCGAGGTTGAGATCGTCAAGATATTCTAGGAGTACGGTAGAGTCGCTGCAGCCCCAGTTGCCGTGGCGAAGGGTGGGAACAGGGCCGGCGGGGTTGATTTCAAGATGAGCGGCAGGTTTTCTCAAGGGGTCGACCTCGATGTATTGGTATGGGATGTCCTTGGCTTCTAGGGCGATCCAGACTCGCTGGACGTAGGGGCTGCTGCATGTTCCGAAGAGTTTAAGGTCTTGGTCCTTCGAGCGTTTGCGGGTCGTCACGAGGGCTCCACCGCTGGCCTTCCGGGTGGTTGATTTCTGATTGTGTTAGAGGGTCTGACTAGGAATGTAGAGCATGAAAAGGTGTCACTAACCATAGACTTCCTCTCTTCTTTGTCTCTCTTCATGAGAAAGCGTTGGACGCTGTTCTTCTTGACCCTGTCGCTTTCCTCAAGTGTGTGTTTATGGGGCCCAGCGATCCCGTCTCCTTTACCGTTCCCACCATTACCATTAACCCGTTGTATTGTGTAGAACCGTTCGCCATTGCTTCCAGGATGGCCTTGTTCACCAGAACTCGAACCACCATAAGACCGCCCAGAATCTTGAACGCCTAACCCTGCTGCAGTATTGGGCGAGTAGAACTCTCCATTATTTCCATCAATGCTCTGGCCTCCATCAGGAACAAAGTCTGGGCGCAACATGGCTCCCGGGAAGTACTCCGTTATCTTGATTTTGACATCGCATAAATCACGCTCGCGTGCCACACGCTTGCGCTTCTTCTTATTCGGATCTTCGGACTTCGGTGTGCCCGGCGGGCGTCCTTTCAGCCTACAATCCCAATAATGAGAGACGAAGGGCTTGCGTTTATATCGTTGGGTCGATCGATGAGAGTAGACGTTGTCGACATGCGCAAAGTATGTTTCGAACCTGTAGCTGTTAGCAAATGTAACCGCACGAGTGTCTTTATTACCTACTGGTCTTGACTCAATGTTATCATTTCGTCCACGTCGAATAGCTTCTTGCGCCATTCAGCAATGTTCGGGGGGTCCGCAACGACCCGGGTGCTTAAATGGCCATTGCTCTTCTGGTCCGAACCGCCGGGAGATCCAAAAATATCTTCGTCTTCCTGCAATTTCGCAATCGCATTGTGTTGCAGATGTGTTGGTGTCAGGATGGGGAAGGGATGGTGCGGTTGGTGTTGCTGAGGGGTATGCGGGCTCCCAGAGGGCTGGTGGTGCATATGTCGATGACCATGATTACCATCAAACGTGTTTGGCGAATGAAAGACCTGGGTGTGCGAGGCACTCTGCAAACTCTGCAAGCCTTGTTGAAACACGGCGTCGTTATCATCAAGGCCGCTCAGATCGAGCCCATTCTGTGGCCCTAGACTCTGGTGGGACATGTGAGGCTGGCCGTGCTGGAGACCATGAGACACCTGGGGTTGCAGATTGCGATACCCCGAGGGCATTTGCTGGTGAAGAACTGCCTCGGCCTCCATCATTGCCGGAGATTCATCTGTTTACCTCTCTATATAGTGGTTGGCGCTTCCTCAACGATTGCATTGCCACTTGCTACTTCGCGGCCAATGCGGTATGTGAAGGTCCAAGCAAGGAAGGACGGGTAAGAGGTGGACCGGATGGTCACGACCACCGTTACCCAAATAACCACAGTAGTAACGTAAAAATCACTGGACAGCCACCGCGACCAGCAGAGGGCAATCGCAAGGAGCAAAAGGGAGGCAAAAATAAAATAGAAACGAACAAAAATGAAGCAAAATATTATGAACGATGCAGGGATCGAACCTGCGACCTTTTCCGCGTCTGATGACTTTGTAAAGGAAACGTGATAACCACTACACTAATCGTCCATTTGAGTGATATGGGCTCGGTTAACCTGGTCAATACCATGGACAGGAGAGTATGGATGGCATAATGCTTGTCTTTATAGCTATTGAAGGGACGTCGACTTGGCGGAGAATTGGCAAATATGGCGTTTGGAATCACTCTTGTCTCTCGGTCTTTATTGCAGCAGAATTGATAATAACCACCATCAATAGTGACTTGACTAGTTTATTTTCAAGTGCTGCAAAACCGTGAGAATGAACTCTGCCTGTATTATAAGGCTCTGGTTGACTATTACCACCACCAAAGGCGGCCGCTAGTTGGAAGTATGCCTTCTTGGCGTGTCGACCTCGCGACCCAAAAGTATATCAAATATCTAACGAAACCAACCCAAGTCCACAACCCAACAACCTCACCCCTCCGCGCTTTCCTCCTCCACCGCCATCATGGAGTCCTCTCGTGGCCCTCCCCGGGTCAAAAACAAGGCCCCCGCGCCTCAGCAAATCTCCGCCGAACAGCTTCTGCGCGAGGCCGTCGACCGACAGGAGCCTGGCCTTCAAGCTCCTACGCAGCGCTTCGCAGATCTAGAGGAGCTACATGAGTTCCAAGGTCGGAAGAGGAAAGAGTTTGAGGACTATGTGCAACGGAACCGGATTAATATGAACAATTGGATGCGCTATGCACAATGGGAACTGGAGCAGAAAGAGTTCAAGCGCGCGAGGAGTATCTTTGAGAGAGCGCTGGATGTCGACTCGACGAGCGTTACGCTGTGGATACGATATATTGAGGCGGAGATGAAGACGAGGAATATCAACCATGCGAGGAATTTGCTGGACCGCGCAGTGACGATTTTACCCCGCGTGGATAAGCTGTGGTACAAATACGCCTACATGGAGGAGATGCTGGGAAACATCCCTGGAACAAGACAAGTGTTTGAGCGCTGGATGAGCTGGGAACCAGATGAGGCGGCGTGGAGCAGCTATATTAAGCTTGAGAAACGCTATGGAGAATACCAGCGAGCCCGAGATATCTTTACGCGCTTCACAACAGTCCATCCGGAGCCGAGGAACTGGATAAAGTGGACACGCTTTGAGGAGGAATACGGAACGAGTGACCTGGTGCGCGAGGTGTTTGGTATGGCTGTTGAAGCCCTGGGAGAAGACTTTATGGATGAGCGACTCTTCATCGCATACGCCCGCTACGAAGCCAAGCTCAAGGAATACGAGCGCGCCCGCGCCATCTACAAATATTCCTTAGATCGTCTCCCCAGATCGAAATCGTTGGCCCTACACAAGTCATACACGACTTTTGAAAAGCAGTTCGGTGACCGCGAGGGTGTGGAGGACGTCATATTATCGAAACGCAGGGTGCAGTACGAAGAGCAACTCAAAGAGAACTCAAAGAACTATGATACCTGGATCGATTACGCACGCTTGGAAGAGACATCGGGTGATCTGGATAGGGTGCGCGACGTATACGAACGGGCCATTGCGCAACTACCGCCGAGTCAGGAAAAGAGACATTGGAGGCGGTACATTTATCTGTGGATCTTCTACGCCATCTGGGAAGAGATGGATGCCGGTGATGTATCTCGGGCGCGCCAGGTGTACGCCGAATGCATGCGCCTAATTCCACATAAGAAGTTCACATTCGCCAAGGTGTGGCTCCTTGCGGCGATGTTTGAGGTCCGCCAAAAGGATTTGGGAAAGGCGAGGAAGATGCTGGGGCAGGCGATTGGGATGTGCCCAAAAGATAAACTCTTCACTGGATATGTCGCTCTAGAGCTCAAGTTATTCGAGTTTGCGCGCTGCAGGACGCTGTATGAGAAGGCGGTTATGTTCAACCCTGCGAACTCATCGGCTTGGATAAAGTTTGCAGAATTGGAGCGCGGGCTTGACGATCTGGAGAGAGCGCGAGCAGTGTACGAGCTGGCAGTTGACCAGCAGATGCTTGATATGCCAGAGCTGGTCTGGAAGAGCTATATCGACTTTGAGGAGGAGGAGGGAGAGTATGAGCGCACAAGGAATCTGTACGAAAGATTATTAGAGAAGACGGGACACGTGAAGGTCTGGATCTCGTATGCGCACTTTGAGATCAACATTCCCGACGAGGAGGAGGGAGAGGAGGAAGAAGAGAGGCCGATTAGCGAGGCTGCGAAGGCGAGAGCCAGGGGAGTGTTTGAGCGTGCACACAAGAGTATGAAAGATAGGGATTTGAAGGAGGAGAGGGCGGCACTACTGGCGGCACACCTGAGCTTTGAGATGACTCATGGCGATGAGGCGAGCCAGGAGGAGCTGACAAAGAAGCAGCCGAGGAAGACGAAGAGGAGGAGGAAGATGGACGATGATACCTATGAGGAGTATGTAGATTATGTGTTCCCAGACAAGGAGGAGGAGGAGGGGAAAAAGAGACTTGGTGGGCTTCTGGAAGCTGCAAGGCTGTGGAAGGAGAAGGGCGGGGGTGTGTAAGAATGGCGGCGCTGGTATCAACAAATATCGTACTAATGAAATCGAAGCTTGGACGAACGAAAATAAATTGCCCAATTGAAGTGAAGCATCGCTATGTCATAGTTCTAAGCCCAGACTCAATTCGACGAGAACTTTTGAAGGTCTTAGGTCTCCCTGATATCCCGGGGAGGTTGGAATGTCCTCAAATATTAGAGTTCTTAGAGCTCTAACGATTGATGACTATCAACTATTCATAGGGATGTAACGTAAAGATGCAGCATAAGTTGGGAGAAGATGGTTTCTGCAAACACTCAGTGAACATCTAGTGATTACTAGAGGCCATCCGGTGGACCATCTGGTGAGACATACCTGTTAACTGCAGCGGATTGAACAAAATATACTGCTGTAGCAACTCATTATTTGCAGCGCGAGACATGACAAACTTATTAGAGTTAATTGGTAGATTTGGGGATTTACACCCAAAATCGTATGAGAATCTCCAGTTACTGTAATCGCTACTCCTAGCAGTGGACCGACAGGAATATCACAAGGCAATATACAGTTATTATATAGAAATATAATAAGGTCAATTAAATTATCTAAATATCTCAACGTTCTACGTAGCTTATAGAGGAGTTTTTGGGGATGGCCGAAACCCTGAGCTCCAACCGCTATTTCGTCAGCCGGTCAGCAAGCCAGCTTACAGCCAACATGGCCAATGGGATACCCTTGGGAAACGCTCCGCCAATTCCTTGGCAAATCCAGAACCCCCCCGGAATCTCCAACAAAACTTGCTTCCATGTGACAACTTGCTTCCTTCGACTGGGGGCAGGCGGGCGGCCTATCGGATTCAGCGATTACTTCTCTTCTCTGACCAGCAACATCTTGGCGGTGGTTAGTAAGCCGTCCCATTTTGGTGGCCTTATACTGGTTGGTATCCGCCATGTTAAATCCAACCATCGACAACTCAATATCATCCCCAACCGACGTGGACTATCACAGTAATAAAGATATTGTCACCTTGAACATATTTAGGATGGCATATACAGAGGCTCCAGATTCCCTCCGAATGTTCGCTACTTTCTCTCCCACGAATCTCCGTCTAGATAGTGCTAACCTCTGCAGCGTGTTAATCGTCCTGACGGCTTTTTCCTTTCTTCCCCAGCTCTGTCTTCTCTGGTCGAAACAGGATAGCACGGGCATCTCCATCGGCTATGTACTAGCTAACCTTCTTGTCGCAACCGAGCAATTGACCCTCGCCATGTACGTGACAGTTGTCGTTCCTGATTCAGCAGGGGGAACCTTCACTCATAGCCCCCTGAGTACTGGCGATTGGCTCAATCTAGTCCAAACCCTAGTGAGCTGGGCTATGTTCATGGTTTTGTAAGTTCTCGCGGCATTCCACTCCCACCCGCTTGCCCCTGACTGAAAGCATCTAGCTTTGTTCTGTGCCTCTACCTTGACCCAAGCGGTCATAACAACCGCTCTTATATTGAAATATACATCCTGTTTTTTCTCATTTCGCTTGCTCCCGAAGCAATTGACCTGATGGGCGGGACTCCTGACAGCGCCGCCTGGCCGCGGCAGGACTATCAACAGATGTTTGCTTTCTTCCACGTCATCCTTATCAACCCGATTGTCACATTTATCGGGGGGCTTTCGTTCTTTCTTCAGGCGGCTCAGATCCGCAACTTTGTTGAACACTCAGCGCTTAGTCTCTGGGGACTAGCGTTGCAGTCGGTGGTTTTTGCCCTCGTCGCAGCGTCGTGGATATGGCGCGTGGTCTATGCCGAGACCTGGGATCCTCTTTTTGGGGAAGGCAGTTTCTTGCACTGGTATTTTAGCTATGGCCATCCGGTTTTAGCCAACGGGATCTTTGCCGCTGTGCAGTTTTGCCTGCTTTGGTATGCGGTGTATTGGCGAAGAAGAGCTGGAGAGGAGGTAAAAGGGGGGAGTGGCGAGACTGAACCCCTATTGGGTCAACGATCACAGTGAAAGGAGTGCTATGCTTTGGTTACTGTAGAGGGCTATGAGTAATGCCTTTAATGATACTGTAGGAATGCAGTGCTTCCAACGTCTCTGCTACGCGTTCCCTCTTTTTCGCGCCTCATTTTACAAATGTACCTCCTGCTCCTCAGCCAGAATACATTTCTGTTCTGACGACGAACAGTGCCGGAATATAAGATTGATTAAATTAGTTGGGGCTGATGTGAATATCCTTGGATTTGCGGCAACCGAAGCAATATTATAAAGAGAGTAGGTCGGATCGGTAGTTGAAGATTCACGGTTACCTTCGTGGCCACAGTAGAGTTGCCATAAAGGGGTCGGACAGCTAAAGAGCAGCAAGGCAAGCAAAATCCATCAAAGTACCTTAGATATAACTTCCTTGTGCGAATAATTTAGATCAGATTAAATAATTATGAGAGCAGAATTTAGTTTATTTGGCATCGTCGTTATGTCTTGCGCTGTATCTATAGATGTCCCTTAAGCTTTGGTAAGCCCTTTCAACAAGAGGATGATCTCTTGCCCCGTCGTTCAGTAGTAGCTTTTCACTTATTGATTTCTTTAGGTCGGAGTGCTCTCGTTAGAACCCCATAAAATTGACAGGTCACTACTCCTGAAAACTATAATGAGAAGTGCAGCGCAACGTTCACAAAGGCTGCTACGAATCAGACACACATGACCGACTAGTGTGACCATGCGGCCATCCCACTGCCTGTACTTCATGTGCAAATTAGAGACATAGCCAGATCTGTGTATATAGGGGCGCAGAATCTAGATTGTAAGGTCCCTGTGTTGATCGGCTTACACATGTGTGGGAACGTTAACTTTTCGTCAAACTTTTCTTTTAAATCACTATTACCGCCGTTATACACGGAGTGCTTGGCTTGGCCGGCACATCAGCTCGTACTGGGGCCGATCCTATTCGTTCGATCGAATGTAAATAGATTAAATGTAACCTATATACTACTTTTTAAGATAAGCAGTAAGCACAGTAAGCACGGCACAGGCGTATAGCCTGAACTTATAAGAGGTAAGAAGGCTCGGTGTAGTTTGACTATGCTCCTAGGATTGGGAATACTCCGAGATATAAGTCCGAGCAGACATGTAACTTTACCGCATGTGCTATATATAGTATTAACTCGTATGAAGGAACTTGAGCAATAATTTAATATTATGTGTTACTACAAACCATATATGCATATACATGGTCTAGTGGGATGGATGAAGTGAGGTCTAAGAGGATTCTGTGCCCTTGTCAAAAGCATTATATTCACTTCTCAGTCTCACATTAGCCTATTAGTCAACTTCCAGCTTCTAGCCTCTAGTTACCAACCTCAGGGTGCTAGGTACGGCAAATGAGCCTTTTCATAGAATTGCTGTACTTGCCAGAAACCAGACCACAGATGGCGTTATAGGGGAGTAGAGAAGAAGGGGGAGGTGATGGGGGAGGGGACGAAGGGAAGGCAGGGGCCAAGCTGTATAAAAGATAGTCATCTCCCGCACATAGCACGACACGCACTGAGCATTCAGACGCTCTTTATTTACCATTCCTGTGGCAGACACCCAGCTCCTCTCCCTCCATTATCTACCAAAAACCCCCTTTTTAATTCCTCCCTACCAAACCCGAAATCCGAGGCTGAAAAACTTGGCAACTTGAAGCTGACAAACAATGAACCGGAGGACTCCGAAGATATCCCCCTAGAAGGAAGGATTTCGACCCTGCCCAGTAAATAAAATATAAAAAGCGAAAGGGGAGCGTAGAACCCCCGCCGCCATTACACATTAAGTGCTTGGCTTAGTTCAGCCCTGCACAGCACCCCTGCTCCTACCCGTGCTGTCTTGGTAGCATGAGTGAGGGGCTAAAACACAGATCCTATTCGTTCGTTTGCCTGTAGAGATTAAATCACATTGACGATACTCCCTTATATGTAAGCATCAAGCACGACACAACTCAGAAGAAGGGGGAAAGTCTCGGTGTGGCTTGCTTGGCTCTGGTTGAAGGAATGGAAAAGCTCCGAAGTATAGAGCTGAGCGATATTACCACGTGCACATGTTGTGCAGTGTCGGGCCGGCTCGCTTCCCGTGCCGCGCCTAGTTCCCCTTGGTTGTTTGTTGCGATCGACTACCAAAATGCCATCCCTCACCACCACCATGTCTGACCCCACCAGCTCCAGTTTAGGGCAGCGGTCTACTACAGGGAATCGGTCTAAATTACCCGTTTGTCTATTTACCAAGGAAAACCGGAGAAGGATTCTGTACCTGTATCGAAAACATTATTTTATCCTCTAAAGCTCACGTCAGCCTGTCAACTTGCAGCTTCTAGCTCTCAGCCGCAGGGTGCCAAGTACGGTTAACGGACTTTTTCAGATAATTGATTTCTTGGCAGAAACTACACTACAACAGATGGCGTTCTTAGGGGAATAGAGAAGGAGGGGATGGAGGGGGGGATGGAGAAAAGATGGAGGAAGGGATAGAGGAAGGGAGGGGGCCAAACTGTATAAAGATAACCTTGCCCGTATATGGCGCAACACATACTAGGTATTCATCTACTTCTTTATTGTCTCTATAAGGAATTTCATTTGCTATGAAGAGCTCGGCATCTTCTGCCGCCGGTCGGGTCGCCATCTACGGCACCCTGATTGTGTCATTCTTTTCGCAGCCATTTGTTACGGCCCAAGCCCCAGCCCCAGTTCTTTCTCTTAACAATGAGACCATCTTCGGCGATATTGACTATTACTCTGTCGCGCGCCGGGCCGAGGGCCAGTGGCTGCGGATCATGCCTCTTGGGGCGTCCATCACTGCCGGGTCTAACATGCCTGAAGGTGATCCGGGGAACGGTTATAGAAAGGCCTTACGGGATAATCTGCGTGCAAACCTCTGGAACGTCAACATGGTTGGGCAGCAACGATCCGGCAACATGAGTGACAATGTTAGCTTTTACCGATGTTCCCCCCTATTACCCCCCTCCCGTTCACTAGGTTTAATCTTCAATTTGACACCGACTAACATGGGATGGATGAATAGGACCACGAGGGTTATCCTGGAAAGCGAGTGGCCGAAATCCACTCACTGTCTGAGACAGGCATCTCACGATACAAACCTAATGTCATCCTCATCAATGCCGGGACCAACGACGCAACACAGAATAGAGACGATGAGCCCGCAAAAACAGCGCATCTCCGCTTAGAGCTCATGTTGACGGATATCTGGGCTGTGCTTCCAAATACCGTCATTATTCTTTCTACGCTCATCCCAAACAATCTTGACCCAGCCAACGTTGACCTAATCAATGTCAACTACCGAAACCTCTACCAAAATCTCAAGAGGGATGGGAAGCCCATAGTGCTCGCTGAGATGAATGACGGGAAATTCATCACCTCTTCCAAGCTGGACATTCACGATGATACTCACCCCACGCCGTATGCCCAGCGTAAGATGGCTGCGGTATGGGCGTACGCTATCAACACGGCTGAAAGGGAGGGCTTGATCAAAACGCCGGTTGACAACGGCACGCCTGACGCGGCGTCTTCGACGACCTGTGAGAAGGTTTTCGGAAGCGGCAACACCAGCGGCCGCTCCGGGGTGCAAATTTTGCACGCCGCGAACCCCTTGATTAGCGACGACGGGCCGTACCAGCACGGGTCGCGAAAGAGGGGACTCGAGGGGAACTGGACGCACCCGTCTGATGCCAAGTTCCACTTTGCGAACCTTGCCAAGATCGATCCCAATGCCGAGAATTACCAGGCTTTGGATGACCTCGTCTCAGTCGCGACGTGGTTCCCAGGCGAGCCGAATGAAACGCGGTTGATGATATCGTGGCAGAATATCGCTACTAAGCTAAGTTTCATATCAAGCTTTAATATTCCCGACGGTTGCGATCCCAGTCGTAAGTTGCACTACCTACTTCTTTTGGCTTGCAAGACTAACGAACTGGCTTTTCCTAGGAGTTCGCTTTGGTGATGTGGTACGGAACAATTCGAAATACGCTCCCCATCAACCTTAAAGGCCGTTGGCTGACTCACACCTCGAACACAGGACGGCGATGGCCTCGACGACTTTATTTGTATTCGTGCTAACAGCGAAATGTATGAAACCCCCGTCGCCCTTACCAGTCCCCTCACCGTTGGCTCTATGGTATTGTAATTCCTACTGACTCCGATTGGGTGTGTAGGTTCGTCGCCAGAAATACCGGAAAGGTCCCTCTGGAGTTTGAATCAAAAGGCGTGGTACGTTGCTACAAATGATCAGTTAACATCGCTAGAATCTAACACAACATGGTATAGGTAAAATCCGCCACGAACGGGTACACTGACAGGCACGTCCGTCTAGGAGGTTTGTGGTTTTTTAATGGATTATCCCCATCTCCTCCGAGCAGAGAAGACTGCTGATACACTCTCGACTTGGCATAGATATTGACGGCGATGGGCGAATCGATTATTGTCTCATAGGAGAGGACGGAAACGTGCGCTGCTGGAGAAACGGCGGCATTGGCGAGGTCCCAGCTTATTGGCAAGACTTTGGCGAGGGCCAGCCAATCTTCATGTCACAAGGATTGGGCGATATTCGAGGCATGCGCTTCGTGGACATCAATGGCGAGTAAGTTTTTATGCGTTTCCCTGCAGCCGAGCACATTTCGTAAGGAGTTCGAACTGACGCTTTTCACTTGAAGTGGCCGTGCCGATTGGATATGGCTTGATGAAAAGGGCGGGTCGACCATCTTCATCAACCAGCGTGCGGAAGGGAAAGGCATGACACCCCGCTGGACGCGTTCCGCCTCGTCCCATGGTGGGGGATTTGAGCTTGATGATGGTGGCACCAGGGATCACATCTTGTTTGGACGAGTGTTTCAAAGTGGTCGGGCAGACGTAGGTCATTCTTTCTTTCATCAACTGTCGTCAGGATAAAGAACAATATGTTATTTATGCTAACACATGAGTTGAATTTTGCAGTATATAAGGGTTGTAGTGGACGAATATTTAACCGATGGTCTTTGCCGCCTTCATATGGACGCCTACGAGAACCTGGGTAGCGGTGGTCGTTTCCAAAAAGGTGGGCATTACTCTGAACAAACCGAAGAGGAGACGGCGCGTTGAAGCCTTGAATCACGGTGGTTGGGTTTGGGCCAAGTTTGGACAACGGGGGGCTAACTATTCACAGGTGATGGCGCCTACTGGGGCGACATGCGAAACGCAAAAGTCGATGATTATGTCTGGATTTCCCCAGACGGAGTCATCAATGTGTTCCCGAATTTGGGCAAGACGCTAATTAACTCGGGGGATTGGGACCCTTCCGCGCCGGTCTGGGCCGCCGCCATCCGCGCGCTGGAGACGGGTATGGATCGCAGGGCCCTCCACATCGGAGACTGGAACGGTGACGGTTATGCCGACATCATCGGGGTTGAGAGGCGTACAGGAAAGCTAACTATCTGGCTTACCAAGTGGGAAGATGGCAGATTCTCGTTTACGCAACAGAAGATTGACCGCGATGATCTCTGCAAGGAGAACTGGGGTCAGGGATACTTTGATAATGCTCACCATTTCGCGGATATCACGTATGTTAACTTCAACGGGACTCGTATTTCTGCCTATGCCATCCCTGTCTTTCCCTTACCCTATTAAGTCTATTTCGTTGTCAGTTGCTAATCAAAGTGGCATTCATCAGCGGCAACGGAAGGGTAGACTACCTCTGCATGGAACCAAGCGGTAGAGTCACTGGGTGGATAAATTACGACAGCGGCCTCGTCTCAGTTGGCCAGGTCAAGTTCGGCGAGAATCTGGATCGCGCCAATTACCGCTTTGCCGACGTCAATGGTAAAGTCCAACTACCCGTCCCTTGCTTTCTTCTCGCTGCGATAACAACTTTCATACTGACGATTTGTGAACGTAGGTGATGGAAGAGCCGATATGATCTGGACCGACAAATTTAATGGAGATGCCAAGGTCTGGCAAAACCTCGGGATGCTTCCAGGGGATGACCGAGTGTCTGGCAGCAAGTTCCGCTGGGACCCCAAGGGCGTGTTATACCAGGGGTCCTCAAAGGGGCCGAACCTGCATTTCCCTAACTTAGGTGGTCTGGGGAGGGCGGATATGGTACAGATTGATCCTTCTACAGCCCATGTAAGTGAAGCCATAACAACGCACGTCTATCCTGAGTTCGCCTCCCCTAATCAATCGTTTACTTTCAGGGCTTCATCTGGTACAATACCTGCCCTGGAGCAATGGACGATACGTGGATGGACCCCAAGCTTCCCGACTATAATCCAGCCAATGGAGAAGGATCTATCCAGTCCTATATACACTTCGGAGACTCCTACGGTGCGGGAATGGGCACAGGGACTACGTCGACAGGTAAATGCCGTGTTGGCTCCAACAATTTCGGCAGGCTCCTTCACGCCTGGATGAATGATCCCAATATCGAGTACGTCGAGAGAGTCTGCGCAGGCGACACTCTCACCGGCCTGACCAAGCAGATAAGCAACTGGACCAATCCCGCTGGCACCAAAATGGCCACACTTTCGATCGGCGGCAACGACGTGGGGTTCGCTGACTTGGCCTATAGCTGTATTCTTACACCCAACCCTTATAAACTCAAAGAATGGTTTCGGAAAAATTGCTTAGATTATGAGCAAAAGGCAAGGGATTATATGTTAGACATGAGCCCCTCAGGGTTGCGAAGTAAGCTCAAAGAGGCATACCTCAGCATTCTGAGAAAATCTGGACAAGACGTAAGAAGACTAATATCATATGGTATTATTCAGGGTAGGCGCTAACCTATAATGATACAGCACTTTCACCTATATGTCACCGGCTACGTCAACTTCTTTAACGCGGTCAGCGACGACTGCGCTGGAACCACGTTCTATTACTGGGAGCCAGCATATTGGAATTATCCCATATTATCGAGAAATGTGTTCTTATCAAAAGACCTAAGGGTTGAGATTAATGAGCTTGTCGATCAGCTTAACTATGTGATCGCTAGTGCTGTCGAAGACGCCAACGCCTCTCACGGCTCCGCAAAGGTGCACTTCGCCGAAACGGCTCCATCCTTCAGCAATGGCCACCGGTGGTGCGAGAATCCGAACGCGGAATTCCATGAACCTTATGCAGCAAGGCAAGATACGTGGCTTTTCCTAAGCGGCTGGAAAGATGTCGCTATCGAAGGTGCCGCAGATGTGGGTTTTCCATCCTTGTCACATGTCTCTCCTTTTTCTGCCTCTCTTATTTCTACCACTTCTGCCTTCTTGGAATCGAGACTAAACTCTAAAACAGGTATCGGACGCTGTCGAAGCAGCTGAAAAGGCCGAGATGATATCGAACGGCCAAATCCCGCTGCCGAACTCAGAAACCTGCAGGGAATCACTAGGCACTGATCCAGATCCATATGACCATTTCTTGTGTCTAATGTCCATCGACATATCCATGGACCCTGAGGGGCCGACGGCATTGAATTTCCAGGCCGCCCAGGCCGCTGTCGCTAGAGGCGACTTCAATAGCCAGGACATCGACTGGTACCTTCCTACGCGTACGATCAAGACGTTTCATCCGCGCAGTCCGGGTATGGTGGCGTATAGGGATGCGGTAATTGCTGCTATGCGGGGCGCTGGACAGGCATGAAGGAAGTGAAGTTAGGCAGCTAGGTCAAAGAGGCGCGGGCTAATAATACTTGGTAATAACTGAAGGGAAAAAAGGAGAGACATATACTGTATATTCTCATATATACCTCGTAAATTTTAGTGCAATAACACGGCCAATTGGATTACAATGAAGGGTTACATATACTCCACACGTTGTCCCCTATAAATAACTATACACCTAAAAAATCAATCAAATAAATATATATGTGCCCTAAACGTACGCTGCTACTAGGTATCGCAGCCGCCTGCCTATATCCATCGGCTGTCACCACTCTTCATATATACCTTACTAGCGCGCCACATAATTGAAAACTGGTCTGAGGATGGGCCTAGGTAATCCTATGGTTAGCTAGCTTATTTGGTGGTCTGAAGATGGCCCTAAATTCAGGACTAAGCCTCAACTCATATAGTCGAAGCTTAGAATAGTGTAAGGATGCCTCCTTGCTTAAGGTTATTATAATCACTATATAGCATTAACTAAAGTTAATATCATTATAAGGTAATAACATTATTAATGATAAGTAACATCATAAAATGAAGGAATAATAACATAAAGGCTTAAGCTTAAGGTAAGCTTATCTTAATAAAGAAATCAAGACTATCAGAAAGTTAAATAATAATAAAATATAATACAAGGCACAAGAACAACACTCCTAAACCTAATAGCGTTTAGTTATAAAGTTCCATCAGACTATCTCTAAATTTTAGGCTTGTTCGGAAAGTGCAGCCCGCTTTTCCTTTTGCTGTTGAGGCTCTATTGCAATACGAACCAGGTCCTGATCTGAGAGCACCCATCGTTCGTTATCATATCATTCCGTTTGCTTCCAGATCCCATTCGCCATATCAAGAGCAACCTCGCTAAACGTGTCTGGCGTCAGCGCATGCGACAAATTTATCCGAATCGCATACGTCGTTGCTATGACTGAATCAACTTCTAGCTTCCTCTCCCCGACCACTTTCATAATATGACACAAGAGAGCCTCCATGGGAAACGCCCGCGTCGCGCGGTAGATGCAGTGTGTGGTGTCAATATGCTGGCTCTGGACGATGATGTCGACGGAGGGTGGTCCCATGTACTCCTGATGATCACCGTCAGACGTGAGACGCACCTCGCCGGTCGCACGATCGTAGTATCTACCGTCGACAACGGGCGTTCGGCCATCATCATGCCATCCGGGGGCGTGGAATTCAAGGGGATGCGTAGAAGACATGATGTAACTAGCGTACGGTGAGATGAAGGGTTGTTTTAGAAAGTGGTTTTTTAATAGTTAAATGTAAAGACGGGTTGAGTTGGACAATAAATGTTTTTGATAAATTTATGAGTTGGGTTGGTGTAAATGGAAAGTCTGAAGTGCGAAGGATGATGGTATTTATACTTTATAGAATGTGTTCACAGTAACTTAGGTTAATGCGGAAAACCCTGATTTCCCCGTCATCCACCAAAAGGGGTTCAGCGGGTCATACACGGAACGACAATGTGCATATTATTGGAGAGGAATCCTTTAGGAATCCTTTAGGAATCCTTCAGGGCGGGGAATTACACACAAAAATAAGTGTGTTTCTCCAGTGGCCGAGTAAGATCTCTTGGCAGTATGGAAGTTACTACGTTGTCTGACCATTTATACTATAGTAAAGATTTGTAGCCTAAGATTTGTAGCCCATTGTTAAATATAAAAAAGACACAAGTAGTTGGTTAGCAACACTAGCAACTATATCAATACATATATATGTATCCCATGCACTTAGACTGTCGCCATACTGCCTATTCTATCCTGATGTACCTAATGGCCTTGTAGCCCCTATTATATTAATTAACGGCAAAAGAATGATATGGTATGACTTTTACCCTATAAAGAACGATTTATCCTGGTGTTACTATTCCTAGGCTGGCTTCTTCTATAACTGTAATTTATAGAAGTGATATTCTAAAAAGTAGGGATTTGTATGTAATTTAGGCATAGAATCCTTAATATTATAAACTATTACTTTAGGCACCTACTCCCTTTCTTTACCACTCCTGCTACCTTACCTATTACTATATAATGTTAGCGCTTATAGAGCTTTTAGTGCTAATTAATAGTACTAAGTTCCTTGATTTAAATGCCCTTGTTTAAGCTTTAAACAATTAGGTAGTTAAGGATAAGTTCTACTTTTAAATAGTATAACAAAACCATTATAACACTTTATTCGTTTATGCTAAGATAGCATAATATGATTATAAATGGAGTTGTTAAGCTTAGCTTATAACTTCTAGAGAGATCTATATTCTCTTAGTTATAAAGCTATAGCATAAGTGTATAAGCTATAACATTTAGCTATTCTCTTTAATGTTAAAGAAAGCTTAGCTTAATATGATAGTCTCTTATTACTTAAGTATAATCATAAGAACTTTATTATAAGATATTATAGATTTACTCTAAATATAGTTCTTAAAGTAGATTAACTATAAGGTAGCTTAACTTTACTACCTTTATCTTCTTAACTAAGGCATGAGAATATAATAATATAGCTTTATGCTATTACTAGCTTATTAGAATTACCTTAAGGTAACTACCCCTAGCATCTTTATAAATCTTTATTATGATATTTATAGTAAGTTATTATCTATTTTATAATTCTATATTAACTATTTATAAGCTACTTTTATTAAATCTTTGTTTATCCTCCTATCTCCCTTAAAACCTTCTAACTTTACTAATGTTACTACTTACTATTAGAATTAATCTAAATAACAAGTTAATACTCTTAGCTTAAGTAGTCATTAAGTCTAAGAATTTAGACTCTTAGACTTAACTCTTATAAAACCTTTATTATGCTTTACTAACTTTATACTTTAAAGAAAGCACCTTTATGTCTAATAAAGATAAAGGGCTCTTAAGTGTAAAGTAAGTTCTTAGCTAAAAAATAATAGTAGCTTAATGTTATTATTACTTAAAGATTAACTTTATAGATAACTTTAGCTATGCTCTTAGTGAAGTCTTCTAGAAGATCACTTAAGTAAAGACTTAAGTAGCATATAATGATGCTCTCTACCTTCTTTAAGAGTAAAACGAAAAGGTTACTACTTACCTTATAGCTATAAAGCTAAAGAAGTAAGTAAAGTGCTTATTCCTTAACTACTATTATAGCTAGGAAATAAGTAATCTAGTTAAAAGCTAGAACTAAGTTCTATGCTTTAATTAGTAGCTCTTAATCCTTGAGCTTCTTAATGCCTTATAGCATTAAGTTATAGAAAAGTAATCATTATAGCTTTAAGCTATAGTAGTTATTATATAAGGTAATGTTATAACTACCTTATAAGTAAACTTATAACTTTTTATAATAAGGTATTAAGTAAGATTAAATACTATCTAAGTGTCCTCATTATAACAAGGATAAGTAATCTAGCTAAATGGCTAGATCTTTATTATTAATTTAGTAGTAAGATCTTATACTTACTATTACTTTTAAAATAATAGTATACCTTATAGTTATATAATAGTTATAATATTTGTTATTTAAGTAAATAACATAAACTATATATTACTAGAGCTTATTATAAAGCATTAGAAGGAGGTTTATCTAGCCCCCCTTCTTCTTATAGATATTATAAGGCTCTTTATTTTAGAAAGTAAGCCTTATAATCTACTATTTACTTAAGTGTTATAAGGGTAGCTAAAGAAGGAGTAGGTTTGCTACAAGGATGCTTAAGCTCCTTATAGCTATTTAGAAACTTATAACTATAGTAGGTTATTACCCTTTAGAGCCATTATTATAATAGTTTCTAATCTAGTATAACACTAGTGTAAAACTTATAATAAGAGTAAGCATAACGCTTATTACTATTAATGCTTACATTAGTAATTAATTATATAAATAAATAGCTAGCTAGTAAAATATATTAATTATTATATACTATTATATCTACTAACGTATTTCATAAGTAAAGTGATTATATAAGTGATGTAAAGCATAGTCCTTAGTCTTATAAGAGTCTAGGGAACTAGGTTAAAAGGTAAAGGGTAATGGTATTCTATAAGCATTATAGGTTTATATACATATAGCAACTATTAGCTAGAGGCCTCCTTCTAAGGCTTCTAGCTCCTTATATCTTACGTTCCTTTATACCCTAGTTTATTAAACCTTAGTGGCTTTACTACTAAGTAGCCTTTAAGTTTAAAGTAGCCTTATATAATAGGCTACCTTATAATTACCTTCTCTTTTATAAGATTATCCTTAATTCTAAGGCTTATAAGTAAGGCTTAGTTGCCCTCCTAGCTTATTTAGGCTTTTGTTTAGCTTAGGTAGTAGGCTTGTTTAGGTATATACTTAGTAAACTAGTCTTATAACTCCCTTTATTATAAGTTACTATAGCTACCCCCTTTGTTATAAGCGTTATGCTAAACTCTTACTTCCTTTTAAACTTCCTTTTAACCTCCTTCTAGACTTCCTTCTAAGCTTCCTTACTTTGATTTCAATCTCCTATTACCTTACCCCTTAGTGTAAGGTGTTTATACTTCCTTTTACTAAAGTACTCCTCCCCTTCATTTCCTTCTTCTATAGCTAACTTAAGGGAGTAGATCTTCTAGTTTGTTTAGCTTTTATAATGCCTTATAAGAAGGCTCTTATAGTTACTTTACATAAGAGGCTAGCTAACTAGATAGCAGGCTCCCTTAAATCTAAAGTGCTAGTTACACCTACCCCTTCTAGTGTCACCTCTACCTTACGTTCTCATACTATCTATCTATACTACTTGCTTAAAGCTAATGTTATTAGAGAACCTAGTGTCCTTAAGCTTAACGTTCTTAAGCCTAAGGCCTTAAAGGATAAGTAGAGCGTTCTTAAGTAAAAGGTTACTACTTATTACATAGTTCTTACATTTATAAAACACCTTCATGCTAGCCCTTATGTATGTTATATTAAATGTATACACATGTACTTTAATTTCCTAGGCTAGATGTGCTAGGTCCTATCTAGTATAACTAAGTATATAGACTACTTATAAGGTAATTACCCTTACATTCTTATAAGGGACCTCTTTCCCTACTTACTAGTTAATGCTAATAGTTATATAAGTGCCTCTTTAGTCTATTATTACATTAAAGGCCCTCTAGCTTATAGCTAATGCTATCTTAGACTATTAGGTAAATGATAAGGATGCTAACCTTAAGGCTAACTTTATTATAACCGCCTAGGCTATTACTAACCTCTATGAAGCCTAGTGTGTATATAGCATTACTATTATAAGCAAGGTAGTAGCTACTAAGAAGAAGAGAATCCTTACTACTACACCCTTTGTTACTAAGCCCTTTATTACTAGGCCCTTTGTTACTAGGCCCTTTATTACCTATAAGGCTATTATGTATAATATAAACAACTCTTATTAAGCCCTTCTCTACTATGTTAAAATCCTTATAAAGCTAGGTAAGGTTAAGACTAAGGGTTTAAAGGCTACTATTTAAGCTTTTTACACTTTTATAAATAAGGTTTTAAATGCCTACTAGACTAGCCTTAAGGCTTATGTTAATGCTATTAAGTTTTTTATAAGTGTATAACTTCTTATCCTCTTAGATATCTACTAACCTTATAGATAGGTAGAGCTACATGTCTAGTAGTACTAGCTCCTCCCATTCTACCCTTGCCCTTTAATCTAGAGCGTGCTTTATTAGAGTGCTTATTTGTAAAGCCTAGTAAGTAGAAGTTTAACATTCTACTACTAGCACCCTTAGGGCCTCCTTTAGCCTAGTCCTTGTTATCTAGGGATAAGAGTATAATCTTTATTTCTTTATTACCCTTGTTTAAGTCTAAGTCCTTATTATTATCCTTATCTAAGGACTAGGGTTCTAATTAATCATTCTTATAGTTTATAAAGCTAATACTATTATATTATCCTATCCTTACTTCCTTATATATACTTCTTATAATATACCTTAATTAATGATAGCCTTATATTAAGCTTTAGAACCTACTAATTGTTAGTAGTAGTATATCTTACTTACTTAATTAGGTACTCTTCCTAAGATCCTCTACCCTTTTACATAGTCTTATAGTCTAGGACTACTTTAACCTTATATTCTTCTTCTTTATCTATAATCTCTAGGTTAGGTAGAGGATTAGCCTTCTTTACACCTTCCTAATACCTCTTAAGTAAGAAGATGTAAAACACGTCATGAATTGCCTTATATTATAGTAGAAGCTTTAGCTAGTATGTGTAAGGACATAGGGTACTATATTATAAGAAGTTACATATAGGAGTGTGAGTTAGATAAGAGTTAGTGTAATCCTATAGGTCTACTACGAAGGATACAAAAAAGATAAAGGGGGAACTACGCTCGTCCTACCCCTTTAATACTAGAATTAGGTCCGTCTTGGTTATCCTACCTTATTGCCTGTTACCTAACCTATAACCTATCTATATCTACCCTAAGTAAGGGGGCATCCTTACATCACCCCCCTCCTTTAGGGAGTGCTTTGTCCTTAAAGCGCGTACTACGTTTGCTATAGAATTCGCAACCTAAGTTAGAGGGGTTACAAGCTCTTTACCTATACTAGTACGAGTAAGTAAGGGTTAGTTAGTAGTACGCTTTCTTATAGTAGTGTAGATAGTTAAATAAGGGCTGTATAGTATCTAATAACTAGCGTTAGCAGAACGTTCTTTATGCTTACTACATTCCTAATGCGTTAATGGGGTTACGTGTAGGAATTGCTTTATTTAATAATTGTTATAAGTTCCTAATTATTTAAATTAACTCTATATTATATCTAAGGTTCGTTGTTTATATTATTATTAAGTCTTAGAAACTATAGGCACACTAAGTCATTTTAGAGATTATTGTTATAAGCTAATATTTATTAAAACAAGCTACCCCTTGTTTTATAAACTCTCTTATAACAACGCCCCTAAACTAAGACTCTAAGACTAGTACGTAACCCCTCTTGTTTGTTTATTATATACTAATAGATTGTTATAGAATCAAACAAACCCACATGATTAAGTAGGTAATGATTACGCGATAGCGCTAATGATAACTTTAGAGCTAGGCTAACGGATTTTGTAGGAAAAAACCTATAACGATGCTAGTCCTACCCCCTCCTAGAGCGCTCCTAGCGGCCTTCTACTAATTATGTATACGATGCCTTTACTACGTGGCAAGGCTTGCTAATAAGGCTCTAGCCTACAACTACACCTAGAGCTCTATAAGCTCTAAGTGTAGCTACTACATCACATAAAAGGCGCCATGCTAGCTAGTAAGTTCCCGTTTAGTTTTAGTCTAGTAACAGACCGTAATCGCTAACTTGTCTAGGGATAGCTGCCCTAGTTCCTTAATGAGGAATACTAGGTGATCGTTAACCTTAAGTTAGCAACCGCTCTTAACCTTACTGCTATTAAAGTAGCGTACGAAGACGCTACGCATATAGCTAATCTAGCTAACGCTAGCATGCTATAGATAGACACTACCCTTGTAGGGGCTTAGTATCTATCTAGCTAGGCTACCATCGCGGCCTTTAATGTAAGTGTTCCCTATCCCTTGTTTTTGTTTCTAGTGCTAACGACTAGGTAGCGCCTCACCTAGGAGGTGGTAGGGCTAAAGAGGGATACAAGGAAGCTCCTTGTAAGGTAGGTCCGCGCTACCTCCTTACTAGGGGTAGTAGACCTATCTACTAAGAAGGTAGGGGGTAAGGTAGCCTTAGTAGTAGTAGTAGTAGAGAAGGTAGAGAAAGTAGTAAAGGGGTTATCTAGGGCTAATACGACCTATGGCTAGAAGAGGAAGAGGGGGCTAGGGAGTAAGGAGGGTAGTAGTGTAAGGTTTAACCCCTAGTGATAGACCTTATGCTAGAGGGGGCTTAGGTGTAGTCTTTTGCGTAAGGTCGCTTTAACCCTTTATCTCTCATAGTAGTAGCTACTTGTTATAACGCTAGTGAGACGTTTAGGAAGGGTGGCCTTTATAAGGACTATAGTGTTAAGTATGCCCTAGCTTAGAGGGTGTTTTAGTTTAGTGTTATAGGTAGTAACGATGTTATTCTTCCTACTTTGCCATTCCCCTTATGATTGTAGCTTAGCTCGCCTGTCTCTTATGTTATAATCTATTTAGGTAAGTCCTTTAGTAGACCTAGTAGCCTAGGGTATTTTATATAAAACTCTTAAAGCTTATGTAAAGAGTTCTAGAAATTCTTAGCAAGATACCATTCTAGGTCTAGGTCGAATCTAACCTAGCTTACCTAGTATTATAATTTCTAGCACTAGAGTCTTATAGTAAGGATTTTCTCTACTTGCTATTCTTTTATGCTATTAATGACTTTACCACTAGGCTCTAGTAGTAACTACCTAGGTAAGGGGTCATTTAGGCTCTTAATGAGTACATCTAGTAAGAAGACATCATAGATTTAGGAGCTAGTAGGTAACTATAATTAAAATGTATAACTAACTTGTTCTAGGACTATATATAGTCTAGCCTATTATTGTCCTAATTTATAACTTAGGTAGTTACTCTTAAGATTCTTTATAAAGAGATAGACCTTGTCTCCTACGCCCTAGTTAATAGCACGATAGCGTTAATTTGTATATTTAGTCATTTCTTCCTAGGCTTTAGCCATGCTCTCCTTTACGTTAATCTAGGTAGTATGCATTTAATCTACTATTACTCTAGCTTCGTTCTAGTTTAGAGTCTCCCTAGGGGTAAGCCCCTTAGGGGTATCCTAATCCTAGCTAGTATAGGGATCTATCCTATACTTAAGTTAATATAAGGTCATCCTAATTAAAGCGTAAGGTAGCGTTATCTAGACTTAATCTATAATAGGGATAAGCTCGCTCTAGTTATCCTAGTAATGGGATACGAATGGGCGTAGTCTCTAATTTATATACTAGTTCATTATTTCCGTCTATTCATTAGTCTACTTATAATAAGCCGTTAATAGCTTAATCTTTACGCTAAGGATTTAGTAGAACTTATGCTAGAATAACGACACGAATTAAGGTCCCTAGTTACTAATGATTAATTCTAGGGTGTATCTAAATTAGTATATCTACTTAATGAATAATTATGCCATTTGTTAAGCATTAGTAGTCTTATAACATAGTATAGTTACTAAACTCTTCCTAAGGTAGTCTATAAACACTAGGATGCTATCGTACCTATGTTTATCCCTTAGGAACTCCTTAAAGTCTATCGTAAGATGTTACATAAAGTAGTTAGGTACTAGTAAAGGGTGTAGGAAACCTTGTTACTTTGTGACATTAGTGTGTAAAAGGCGGTAGGTCACATAGTTATACATATACCATACGTAGTCCATTTCCATCCTAACCTAATGATACTTTAGGGCTAGCAACTAGTAAGTCTTCCTACCGCTTAGGTATGCTACTAATACTTAGTTATACACCTCTTAGATAAGTTTTATACATAGCTTTATGTAATGGCACACATATAGGCAGTCTTTATATAGTAAGAGCTAGTCATTTAACGTAAATCTATTTAGTAAGGGTCGTTTTGCATAAGTCTTAGTAAACGATTCATGGTTGTCTACACATAGCGCTTTAATTAAATCAAAGGGCACTTACGCTTTTAGAGTATCTAAAGCGTTAATTAATGTTATATAATTTACTACTAACTTAGCGCTAATATAAGGGTGTAAGTAGGCTAAGCTAAGTAGCACTCTTATATAACTATCTAACTTGACTTTTTGCTACATTACAAGGTCTTAGTCTCTTTAGCTTAGAATATTAGCCTTCTAGTTATTCTTACCTACTATATACATAATGTAGAAGTTAAAGTTAAAGAGTAGCTCTATCTACTATACCTACTTTATAGTAAGAACCTTCGTAGTCATAAAGTATTTAAGTAAGTAGTGATTAGTATAAACGTTAACTTAGTGCACTACTAATGCTAGTTTAGGTCTCTATTTCAAGAAGGCTTTTATGATCGCGAATAGCTCCTTGTTATAGATCTCTTAATTAATCTCATGCTTAGTTAGGACGTGGCTATAGAAGCTAACTAGGTACTAGAGCTTATCTACGTGTTCTTATGATAACACGCTAGCAACCACTCTATCTAAAGAATTAGTTTCAAGCTTTATAGGCAACTTAGGGTTAAAGTGGTATAGTGCTTATACTACTAATAGTTGTCTCTATAATTCCTTAAAGGCGTTCTTACATTCGTTAGTCTACTAAAACGGCTTAAAAGGGCTTGTAATAGTAGTTAAAGGCCTTGTAATCTTTCTAAAGTTATAGATAAACTAGCAGTAGAACCTATAGAAACCTAGATAGGACTTTACACTAGTGATAGTAGTTAGTTAGATCTAATTACGTAGTAGTTCGATTTTCTTAGGATCCACTTTAACACTAGAAGTGGTTAGTATATAACCTAAGTACTTTGTATAAGTAACGTTAAACTTATACTTCTTAATGTTAGCCTATAGTCCTGCCTCTCTAAGATGATAAAGGACCTTATGTACGTGTTTAATATGTTCTATAAGATCCTTAGAATAGATTAGGATGTCGTCTAGGTAAGCTGTATAGAAGTCGTCTAAGTATTACATAAGGACGTCGTTTATGTAACGCTAATATGTAGTAGGGCTATTTGTTAGTCTAAATAGTAGTACCTTATACTTATATAATCTATAGTAAGTATAAAAGGTAGTGTACTCTTTAGAGTTAGGGTACATTTATATGTAATGAAAGGCTTGTTAGATATCTAGCTTCGTGAAGATCTTAGCTTTTAACACCTAGCCTAGCAATTTGTTAATGTATAGTATAGGGTATAGATCATTATAAGTAAGGTTGTTTAACTTATAGTAATTAATGTAAAACCTTAGCTTACCGTCTACTTTCTTAACAAATAGTATAAGGGACATAAAGGGGCTGTTACTATTAACAATAAAGCCTTTCTCTAGGTTCTCTAATAGGTATTGCTTTATAGCCTTAAGCTCTTTAGTGCCTTACTAGTAAAGTAAGGAGAAGGCGTTTAGCAATAGCGCCTTAAGCTATATCTTATAGTTATATACATAATGTAGTAGTAATTTATTAGATTTTAATTTTAAGAAGACGTTAGTGTAGTTTTAGTACGTAGCTAGGAGCTTCTACTTAATAAGAGTAGCTATCTTATTATCTTCTTCTATTTCCCTTTCCTAAATGATCTAATTAATCTTATAGATGCTTGTTTAGAAGAACTTAGCATCACTTTACATCATCTTATAGTAAAGAGCGTTCGCACCTATCTCATAGATTCGCACTAGTGCGAAGCTAGGTGTTAGTTTTATAAGTAAAGAGAGAGGGTTCTCTCTAATTTAAGGTAGGCTTAGTGTTAATACTAGGGTCTCCTCGTAGTCTAGAATTATTACATTTACTTTTAACAAGCGTCTACCTACGTGGTGTCTATCTTTATAGTAGATCGCTAGATCCTTACGATTTACATCTAATTAGTACGCTAGATGTTAAAGTGACATTTCGTGTAAGTAGTAAGGTAAGGTGATCTCCTTGCTCTAGCTAAGAGTTAGTAGGTACTCCTTTAGCCATACTAGCTAGCTCCTTATAGAGTTAAGTAGTATTTAAAAGTAGCTAAAAAGCTTCTTCTTAATTATTACATCTTATGCTCTAAGGTCTAGGAGCACAAAGGGGTAGTTATATATTTAACGTCCTTTAACTATTAAGTATAGCTAAATATACTCTAATATATAGCTTTAGATTTTCTAATAAAAGCTATAGATTAGTACATTATAGGGTAGTTTCTATATAAGGCTCTAAAGTGCTTTTAATAGTTATATAGCAAAAGGCTTATTAATAACAAGGTAGCCATTTACTCTTATATCTATAAGAGACATCGTCTATATGCTAAGTCTGTTTATACTTAGTGTTATATTAACTAAGAACTAGGTCCTACCTAAGAGTTCTTATAAGTCTAGTCCTCATAGGTTACATTTACGTAGACCTAGGAAGGAGCCTTTCCCTAGGCCTCGTCGTTTTCCTCTAGTAACGCATCTAACTAGAGCTTAACGGCTTCTTCCTAGTGTTCTTTAGTCTTAAGGGCTTCTTAGTCTATTTCCTTTACTATAGTGTTAAGCGGGCACTTGTCTTAGAAGTAGCTAGGCTTGCTATACTTAAAATAGTTACTAGTGACAGCTAGAGTAGCTGTCCTTACACGCTTAGGCATAGTCGGTTTTAGGAGGAACAGAGTCCTTGTAAACGTAAGTAGTAATGTTTATCTTAGTTTTAGCACTAACGTCTTCGTTATGTCTATAGATTAAGAGCTTGTCTTTGTAAATCCTAGGAGTAGGTTTAATTCGTTATTCTTACGCTATTCTTAATTAAATGTAGTAAGCTCTTAGACTATAGTCTAGTAGTTCCCATTCTATTAGTTCTTAATAACTACTACGTAGCTATAGAATTAAGGCGTTAACTTGTTTTACATATACTAAAACCACTTTAACTATAATACTTATCTAGTAATAGCTACACTCTAGAAGCGAGCCTTGAATTTAGGAAAGGTTTTATAAGAATGGCCTTTTTCTCCTATCTACATGTTGTTAAACTCGTTCTAGGCCTGTTCTGTCTTGTTACCTATAAGGTAATACGAACTAAGTAGGTCTATCATCTTGTTAGTGCTCTAGAAACTATGCGTATTAGATAGGTATTAAGGTTCTAGGTATTTCTTTACTAGGCTAGTTGTAGTACCTTATATTAACGCTCTTTAAGATATATTAGTAAGGTAATGATCTTCGTTAACTACAAGTTAGTCTTATATAAAAGCGCTCTATTATAGAAAGGTATGCTTAACACTATCGCTTAGGGGTATAATTCTTTCTAATATAGTAGATTTCTTATAATAATATAAGTAGTCCTTAGTACCTTATCGTAGTAGGACTAGGATTAATAGGGATCACATAGTGCTAATAGGTAGTAGTTAAATAGAGGTAGGCGTGTTTTACATCTATAGTATAGGCAGTTCGTCCCTATCTCCTTTAATGGTAAGCACTAGGGTGTCTGCTACTAGTAGCGTAGATGGTATTCTAGTCTAGCTTACTATAAGGGTAGCTATCATTGCCTTAAGCTCCTACATCTCGTTTTCGAGGTTTGCTATTTAATCTAGGGCATCTTTAGAGGGCCTTATAGTGTTACCTATAGCGGTTGTTTGCCTAGTAGCCATTTAAGGCAGTAGACCATCATTGTCTAAGAGGAGGTTCGATGTCGTCTTCCTTATATTAGTTTAGGGTAGTATTAGTACTAATACTAAAGAGTCTAACTTCTAGTAGCATATAGCTATTAGTACTCTTGTTTACAATTACCTCTATGCTAA